>JAWNPG010000007.1:0-56486 GCA_035045145.1 Drosophila meridionalis | reverse complement strand
CCGTCTCCAGCTTAATACGCCACAACAAAGCGCTAGGTAAGTGCACTTACTTTATCAACATTTACAGCTAGCTTGTAATCCACAACAGTACAGCAACTGATTAAGATCGGTATTTGCTCTGCGAAAAACAACTAATTTAAATATACAATATGTGTATGTATGTATTTATACTCTAATAATTGTGACCGTTAGTCTTTAGTCGGCGTTCAAGGTCATCGAATCGGTGTCTTCAAATTATTTTAAAAAAATTCGATTCATTTCAGCAAATATACATACATACATACATACAGTCTATAAATTCAGAGAAAAATAATTTTGGAATATTTTAGAATTTAGTAAAAATAATTGTAATAAATAATGTATTTTTCTAGGTGGCATTGTGTTGACTGCTTCACATAATCCTGGCGGTCCGGAAAATGATTTCGGCATCAAGTTCAACTGCGAGAATGGAGGACCTGCGCCCGATGCCTTCACCAACAAAATTTACCAGCTCTCAAGTGGGATAAAAGCCTACAAACTGGTGCCAAGCCTGCAGATAAACATCTCAAAGGTGGGCGTTAGCAGCTACGACGTTGACGGCAAGCCTTTCGTGGTGGAAATAATTGACTCCGTGGCTAACTATGCGCGTCACATGGAGGAGATCTTTGACTTCGGTAAGTTGCGCAATTTTGTCAGCGGAAAATCAAATGGAAAGCCCCTAAAAATGCGCATTGACTCCATGAATGGTGTGACTGGCGCCTATGTGCGGGAGATTTTTCTAAATCGCTTGGGTGCTACGGAAACATGTGTGGTTCACACCACTCCACTCCCTGACTTTGGTGGACTTCATCCTGATCCGAATTTGACTTACGCTAAGGATTTGGTGGAAACTGTGGCCAAAGGAGAATACGATATTGGCGCTGCCTTCGATGGTGACGGCGATCGCAACATGATCATTGGCAGCAAGGCTTTCTTTGTAACCCCCAGTGACTCTTTGGCAGTCATAGCGCACTACCTCGAAGCAATCCCATATTTCCAGAAGAATGGAGTACAGGGTTTTGCACGCAGCATGCCCACTGCCTCAGCCGTCGATTTAGTAGGCAAGAAGCTTGGGAAGGAAGTATTCGAAGTACCGACCGGCTGGAAATACTTTGGCAATCTTATGGACGCAGGACGTCTTTGTCTGTGTGGCGAGGAGAGCTTCGGCACTGGCTCTAATCACATACGAGAGAAAGATGGTATTTGGGCTGTGCTCGCTTGGATTTCCGTTATGGAACATACGGGCAAGAGCATTGAAGATATTCTTAAGCAGCATTGGTCCATCTATGGACGCAACTACTTCACACGTTATGATTACGAGGAATGTGATCTAGAACCCTGCAACGAGATGATGGCTACGATGGAGAAAAACATCATAGGGGCTGAATTTGTCGGCAAGAGCTTTGCCAGCGGAGGTAAGACCTACAAAGTGAAAGAGGCAGACAACTTCAGCTACACAGATCCTGTCGACAAATCCTTGGCCACCAAGCAGGGGTTGCGTATTGTATTCGACGATGGCAGCCGCATTGTGATGCGTCTTAGTGGCACAGGTAGCTCAGGAGCTACTGTACGGTATGTATTTAAAATAACGTATTTTATTTTATTTACCATTAAATTCATTTTCGTTGGACATAGCTTATACATCGACTCTTATGAGAGGGAGAATGTGCTGGGACAGGCGAGCGTCATGCTGAAACCGCTAATAGATATTGCATTAGACATCTCTCAGCTTCCAAAGTTCACTGGTCGGAATGCGCCCACTGTCATCACATAAGCGATAAATGTTCAGACTCAATTGTCATGTTGCTAGCAGCTCGTTGCGGCATTTGTTTTATTAAAATAATTGTTGCTTCAACCAAAGTTTGATAAATTGAATTATAATTAAATGTGTTAGAAGTATTTCACAAATTTAAATTCACAGATTATATAAGCAATGAAATTTATATTGGATTTAAATCATTTTTGTTTTCTGCTGAAAATAAGCGCAGTTTACGTAAAAAAGTATGTTGCAATTAATTAAAGGATACATAATCTAAAGAATTAAACAATAAATGTATCGTGGTTTGTCATTTTTAGTACATACAAAGAAACTTAACTGTTATACATATGTATATATTTATCAAAATGTATCTTATAACTGAGTGTTACTTGAGAGGGATCGCTAAATAAGCAAACTCACTTAAAATCATATTAGGTATTCGCTGCTCCAGGACACTAAACGGAAAACCAGCCATGCGTACAAATGCGTGCAAGAAGTGCATCATTGTAATCACCTCTACGCCCAGCATCTCCTTGTCCCTATAAATAAATTAGTTTTCGCATAATTAAATGCTAATAAAAATCTGAAACTTTTTATACTCACAGTAGCTGTGCCTCGGCCAAAGTTACAATATACTGACATATGTAGGAGATATATAACATTTTAACATTCTTATGAAACTGTTGGAGTACTGTAAGTAGTCCCAGGATTAGGGGCACACAATCAATGACATCTTTAGCCGACTTGGGAAGCAAACAGTCAGTATTTGTTGAATGTTCTAAGCGACCGACATGCGCAATGGTGAAGAGAAAAAGAAATAAGGACATATTGTGCGTATTTTTGGGAATCAAAAAGATCTGCTCCAGCGGGTCATAGTTGCCCGTATACTGAAGTATTTCCTGTAGCTCGGTAAGCATGCCCACGCCATGCTCATCGTACAGTTTCATATTACACGAGAGTTCCAGCATCATGGAACTGTAGATTAAAGAAAGATTAAGCAAACACTACAAGCTCTGATTTGTCTACCCGAATTACCGATTCAGCGTATTTGTTGTATTCTCCAGCAGCTTTGCATCACACTTGCTACTGAAGCTTAGTTCGCCGGCAATTTGCTGACGTAACAGCTGCTTGTGTCCAATAGAGAGCATCCAGTCGAGGATTGTGGGCCACACCTTTTGCCAACGTTGTGTATAGCTCAGGTAATACTTAAGGGGTTGCTTCGCAACTTCGCGGGGAAAGTCACGTGATTCTAGTTCCTTGGTCAGGCTACTAAGTGCATCACACCACATTCGATCTGTATTGAGATTCTTTTGCAGTCTGTCCATATTACGTTTCAACTCATCTGCCAACATGTGAGCAAAGAGCCGTTCCAGACCCACCATACCAGCTGGTGCTACAGCCTCACGTAGCACGTTGAGAAAGCTGGAGCCAGCTAACAGCTGTTGATGTGGTGCACGTTTCTCATACCACGTGCACTTGAGATCTAAATAAATCGTCTGCTTTGGATCCGTACAACGTAAGATTTCATTTGCGAGACGGCCAATAAAATTGTTTGATTTGGTGGCATCTCCCTGCAGTGGCTTAAAGTTTGGTATAGGTATTGTTTGTGACTGGAAGCGGGATTGCCATTCCTGAACTTTGTTGCGCAAAAAACAATTGCATTCCTTTTCCACATTGTAATTAATGATACGCTGCGATTCTTCCAGTAATATACTCAGGCCCTGTACACGCAAATAGTCTTCGATATACTCAAATGATCGACGGTAGCCCTCGATGGTCTTTGCCAGCGCTTGGAGCTTGTCTTGGAGCAGCTGCACAGGCGCCTTATTTTTCTCAGGCGTAAATATCAAGCCTAAATTATAGGCGTTGGCCAAGTGGTTGACCAGTTCCTTGCGAATGCCATCCTCAAGCAGTTCCTTAGGATCTAGCTCAATGACGCCCACCAAAGTCGTCTTCATCATGAGTATACCTTTAGTAAAAACGGCAATGGAATTGGTAAGCTGTGCCACCTTTGCACGCTCTTCGAATTGTGCGTATTCGCGTATCTTATCCTTACTGAGACGTGTTGGAAACTCTTTAATGGCATTGGTCAACAGTTGTATAATTCTTGCCAGAATGTTGAACATTGTTTCCGGCACAATTTGCAACACACTACGCAAAAAGTTCGCCAGCTCTGTGCTGTAGTAGTTGGAGACAGAGATCAGATCTTCGCTTTTAGCTTGGTTGATTCGCATCAGTGGCACCTCCAGCGTGCTGGACAGCTTCAGGAAAACAGCCCTTATACTAATGACTGCGCGTGGCAAAGCTTTAATGTGATTCTGCATGATCACAGTGAAATCTCTTTGCAGTAGGCACCAGGCGTAGCTGAAATCGCTTATCATCTGAATCTGGATCTCGATATCTTCTTTCAAGTTGATTAACTATGGGATATATAAATGATTAGCATCCAAGAATTATCCAAGAATTATCAAAAGTTTACCTGTGCCATGCGATTTAGCAGACTGCGTGTTTCCTGCAACTGCTGCTTGACCAGCATATTAGCATGTAAATTGTGATATTCCTGGACTTCATCCAATGCCTGCATTGCCTGTATGATCAGTCGTCCCGATTTTTGAGGTTTGCTTAGCTCCAGTTTTTGTAAACGCTGCGCTATCTGATCAAACCATTGCTGCAGATGAGGATTCGCTTCGATTTTGGTCAGTGGTCGCGATCCCCCAAATGCTTCACTTAATTCTCTCAGATACTGAATTGCTTCATCTCGATTGTGCGTCCAGCGTTGTGTGCGATTCCTTTGAAGCTCAGCCAATAGCTCTCTGACATTTAACTCCAATTGGCTACAACCCAGCAACAGGTGGTAGAGCATGCCAGGATCAAATTGGAGTATAGTATGTAATTTTTTATGTAGCTGCACTAATGTCGAAGCCTGATTAAAAATGAGAAGTACGGCGGGTTGCGTGTGAAGGCAATACCAACGTAACAGCACATTAGCTTGTCGCATCAGCACAATTATCTGATTGGCATGTTCCAGCACGAAGGCATCGTCTAAAACGCCTTCACGTACAATCTCTCCAATTTTTTGTAGCGTTTTATTCATTTGCTCGCGCTTCTGTTGGCAAAGTGATTCAAGAGAACTATGTGTAATCACATTGGCCACAGCAGTGTTGGCGGCGTTGAAGCATGACCAGGCATCGATCAAGTTTACAGTGATGCCCATATAAATAGAAAGCGTCCAGTTATCGTTAAAGAACTTATCCACAATCTCGCGCATTTGGGCACTTTGATTATGCAGAACCTGGGGCGAGAAATAAAGGCAAACGTAGAGCATCGCCGCCTGGGTCGACAACGCTGTGGTGCGATGTGTTGGATGTGGATAGATGGTCAGCTGGTTATAGATGTCATCGCAGCGCAAGCGAGCCAAAACCAAGTCTACGAAGTTCGTATCAAAGCGAAAGCGCCCAAAGTAAGACTCCGGATAACTGGACACAGACACTGTTTTATTCACTGACAGCATCGACTGGTTCTGTGCTGCTTGTACAAAACCCGTGGAACGCAACAACAAGCAAACGTCATGTATGTTGCTGTCATCACCGCTGGGTGTAGCATCACCCCCACTATAGCGATAATACGCAATTAAAAGGCGCTCCCGAATATCGCCAGGTATGTGCTCTCGACGCCTCTCGACGCCTGCCGTCTCCAGCTTAATACGCCACAACAAAGCGCTAGGTAAGTGCACTTACTTTATCAACATTTACAGCTAGCTTGTAATCCACAACAGTACAGCAACTGATTAAGATCGGTATTTGCTCTGCGAAAAACAACTAATTTAAATATACAATATGTGTATGTATGTATTTATACTCTAATAATTGTGACCGTTAGTCTTTAGTCGGCGTTCAAGGTCATCGAATCGGTGTCTTCAAATTATTTTAAAAAAATTCGATTCATTTCAGCAAATATACATACATACATACATACAGTCTATAAATTCAGAGAAAAATAATTTTGGAATATTTTAGAATTTAGTAAAAATAATTGTAATAAATAATGTATTTTTCTAGGTGGCATTGTGTTGACTGCTTCACATAATCCTGGCGGTCCGGAAAATGATTTCGGCATCAAGTTCAACTGCGAGAATGGAGGACCTGCGCCCGATGCCTTCACCAACAAAATTTACCAGCTCTCAAGTGGGATAAAAGCCTACAAACTGGTGCCAAGCCTGCAGATAAACATCTCAAAGGTGGGCGTTAGCAGCTACGACGTTGACGGCAAGCCTTTCGTGGTGGAAATAATTGACTCCGTGGCTAACTATGCGCGTCACATGGAGGAGATCTTTGACTTCGGTAAGTTGCGCAATTTTGTCAGCGGAAAATCAAATGGAAAGCCCCTAAAAATGCGCATTGACTCCATGAATGGTGTGACTGGCGCCTATGTGCGGGAGATTTTTCTAAATCGCTTGGGTGCTACGGAAACATGTGTGGTTCACACCACTCCACTCCCTGACTTTGGTGGACTTCATCCTGATCCGAATTTGACTTACGCTAAGGATTTGGTGGAAACTGTGGCCAAAGGAGAATACGATATTGGCGCTGCCTTCGATGGTGACGGCGATCGCAACATGATCATTGGCAGCAAGGCTTTCTTTGTAACCCCCAGTGACTCTTTGGCAGTCATAGCGCACTACCTCGAAGCAATCCCATATTTCCAGAAGAATGGAGTACAGGGTTTTGCACGCAGCATGCCCACTGCCTCAGCCGTCGATTTAGTAGGCAAGAAGCTTGGGAAGGAAGTATTCGAAGTACCGACCGGCTGGAAATACTTTGGCAATCTTATGGACGCAGGACGTCTTTGTCTGTGTGGCGAGGAGAGCTTCGGCACTGGCTCTAATCACATACGAGAGAAAGATGGTATTTGGGCTGTGCTCGCTTGGATTTCCGTTATGGAACATACGGGCAAGAGCATTGAAGATATTCTTAAGCAGCATTGGTCCATCTATGGACGCAACTACTTCACACGTTATGATTACGAGGAATGTGATCTAGAACCCTGCAACGAGATGATGGCTACGATGGAGAAAAACATCATAGGGGCTGAATTTGTCGGCAAGAGCTTTGCCAGCGGAGGTAAGACCTACAAAGTGAAAGAGGCAGACAACTTCAGCTACACAGATCCTGTCGACAAATCCTTGGCCACCAAGCAGGGGTTGCGTATTGTATTCGACGATGGCAGCCGCATTGTGATGCGTCTTAGTGGCACAGGTAGCTCAGGAGCTACTGTACGGTATGTATTTAAAATAACGTATTTTATTTTATTTACCATTAAATTCATTTTCGTTGGACATAGCTTATACATCGACTCTTATGAGAGGGAGAATGTGCTGGGACAGGCGAGCGTCATGCTGAAACCGCTAATAGATATTGCATTAGACATCTCTCAGCTTCCAAAGTTCACTGGTCGGAATGCGCCCACTGTCATCACATAAGCGATAAATGTTCAGACTCAATTGTCATGTTGCTAGCAGCTCGTTGCGGCATTTGTTTTATTAAAATAATTGTTGCTTCAACCAAAGTTTGATAAATTGAATTATAATTAAATGTGTTAGAAGTATTTCACAAATTTAAATTCACAGATTATATAAGCAATGAAATTTATATTGGATTTAAATCATTTTTGTTTTCTGCTGAAAATAAGCGCAGTTTACGTAAAAAAGTATGTTGCAATTAATTAAAGGATACATAATCTAAAGAATTAAACAATAAATGTATCGTGGTTTGTCATTTTTAGTACATACAAAGAAACTTAACTGTTATACATATGTATATATTTATCAAAATGTATCTTATAACTGAGTGTTACTTGAGAGGGATCGCTAAATAAGCAAACTCACTTAAAATCATATTAGGTATTCGCTGCTCCAGGACACTAAACGGAAAACCAGCCATGCGTACAAATGCGTGCAAGAAGTGCATCATTGTAATCACCTCTACGCCCAGCATCTCCTTGTCCCTATAAATAAATTAGTTTTCGCATAATTAAATGCTAATAAAAATCTGAAACTTTTTATACTCACAGTAGCTGTGCCTCGGCCAAAGTTACAATATACTGACATATGTAGGAGATATATAACATTTTAACATTCTTATGAAACTGTTGGAGTACTGTAAGTAGTCCCAGGATTAGGGGCACACAATCAATGACATCTTTAGCCGACTTGGGAAGCAAACAGTCAGTATTTGTTGAATGTTCTAAGCGACCGACATGCGCAATGGTGAAGAGAAAAAGAAATAAGGACATATTGTGCGTATTTTTGGGAATCAAAAAGATCTGCTCCAGCGGGTCATAGTTGCCCGTATACTGAAGTATTTCCTGTAGCTCGGTAAGCATGCCCACGCCATGCTCATCGTACAGTTTCATATTACACGAGAGTTCCAGCATCATGGAACTGTAGATTAAAGAAAGATTAAGCAAACACTACAAGCTCTGATTTGTCTACCCGAATTACCGATTCAGCGTATTTGTTGTATTCTCCAGCAGCTTTGCATCACACTTGCTACTGAAGCTTAGTTCGCCGGCAATTTGCTGACGTAACAGCTGCTTGTGTCCAATAGAGAGCATCCAGTCGAGGATTGTGGGCCACACCTTTTGCCAACGTTGTGTATAGCTCAGGTAATACTTAAGGGGTTGCTTCGCAACTTCGCGGGGAAAGTCACGTGATTCTAGTTCCTTGGTCAGGCTACTAAGTGCATCACACCACATTCGATCTGTATTGAGATTCTTTTGCAGTCTGTCCATATTACGTTTCAACTCATCTGCCAACATGTGAGCAAAGAGCCGTTCCAGACCCACCATACCAGCTGGTGCTACAGCCTCACGTAGCACGTTGAGAAAGCTGGAGCCAGCTAACAGCTGTTGATGTGGTGCACGTTTCTCATACCACGTGCACTTGAGATCTAAATAAATCGTCTGCTTTGGATCCGTACAACGTAAGATTTCATTTGCGAGACGGCCAATAAAATTGTTTGATTTGGTGGCATCTCCCTGCAGTGGCTTAAAGTTTGGTATAGGTATTGTTTGTGACTGGAAGCGGGATTGCCATTCCTGAACTTTGTTGCGCAAAAAACAATTGCATTCCTTTTCCACATTGTAATTAATGATACGCTGCGATTCTTCCAGTAATATACTCAGGCCCTGTACACGCAAATAGTCTTCGATATACTCAAATGATCGACGGTAGCCCTCGATGGTCTTTGCCAGCGCTTGGAGCTTGTCTTGGAGCAGCTGCACAGGCGCCTTATTTTTCTCAGGCGTAAATATCAAGCCTAAATTATAGGCGTTGGCCAAGTGGTTGACCAGTTCCTTGCGAATGCCATCCTCAAGCAGTTCCTTAGGATCTAGCTCAATGACGCCCACCAAAGTCGTCTTCATCATGAGTATACCTTTAGTAAAAACGGCAATGGAATTGGTAAGCTGTGCCACCTTTGCACGCTCTTCGAATTGTGCGTATTCGCGTATCTTATCCTTACTGAGACGTGTTGGAAACTCTTTAATGGCATTGGTCAACAGTTGTATAATTCTTGCCAGAATGTTGAACATTGTTTCCGGCACAATTTGCAACACACTACGCAAAAAGTTCGCCAGCTCTGTGCTGTAGTAGTTGGAGACAGAGATCAGATCTTCGCTTTTAGCTTGGTTGATTCGCATCAGTGGCACCTCCAGCGTGCTGGACAGCTTCAGGAAAACAGCCCTTATACTAATGACTGCGCGTGGCAAAGCTTTAATGTGATTCTGCATGATCACAGTGAAATCTCTTTGCAGTAGGCACCAGGCGTAGCTGAAATCGCTTATCATCTGAATCTGGATCTCGATATCTTCTTTCAAGTTGATTAACTATGGGATATATAAATGATTAGCATCCAAGAATTATCCAAGAATTATCAAAAGTTTACCTGTGCCATGCGATTTAGCAGACTGCGTGTTTCCTGCAACTGCTGCTTGACCAGCATATTAGCATGTAAATTGTGATATTCCTGGACTTCATCCAATGCCTGCATTGCCTGTATGATCAGTCGTCCCGATTTTTGAGGTTTGCTTAGCTCCAGTTTTTGTAAACGCTGCGCTATCTGATCAAACCATTGCTGCAGATGAGGATTCGCTTCGATTTTGGTCAGTGGTCGCGATCCCCCAAATGCTTCACTTAATTCTCTCAGATACTGAATTGCTTCATCTCGATTGTGCGTCCAGCGTTGTGTGCGATTCCTTTGAAGCTCAGCCAATAGCTCTCTGACATTTAACTCCAATTGGCTACAACCCAGCAACAGGTGGTAGAGCATGCCAGGATCAAATTGGAGTATAGTATGTAATTTTTTATGTAGCTGCACTAATGTCGAAGCCTGATTAAAAATGAGAAGTACGGCGGGTTGCGTGTGAAGGCAATACCAACGTAACAGCACATTAGCTTGTCGCATCAGCACAATTATCTGATTGGCATGTTCCAGCACGAAGGCATCGTCTAAAACGCCTTCACGTACAATCTCTCCAATTTTTTGTAGCGTTTTATTCATTTGCTCGCGCTTCTGTTGGCAAAGTGATTCAAGAGAACTATGTGTAATCACATTGGCCACAGCGAGCCAAAACCAAGTCTACGAAGTTCGTATCAAAGCGAAAGCGCCCAAAGTAAGACTCCGGATAACTGGACACAGACACTGTTTTATTCACTGACAGCATCGACTGGTTCTGTGCTGCTTGTACAAAACCCGTGGAACGCAACAACAAGCAAACGTCATGTATGTTGCTGTCATCACCGCTGGGTGTAGCATCACCCCCACTATAGCGATAATACGCAATTAAAAGGCGCTCCCGAATATCGCCAGGTATGTGCTCTCGACGCCTCTCGACGCCTGCCGTCTCCAGCTTAATACGCCACAACAAAGCGCTAGGTAAGTGCACTTACTTTATCAACATTTACAGCTAGCTTGTAATCCACAACAGTACAGCAACTGATTAAGATCGGTATTTGCTCTGCGAAAAACAACTAATTTAAATATACAATATGTGTATGTATGTATTTATACTCTAATAATTGTGACCGTTAGTCTTTAGTCGGCGTTCAAGGTCATCGAATCGGTGTCTTCAAATTATTTTAAAAAAATTCGATTCATTTCAGCAAATATACATACATACATACATACAGTCTATAAATTCAGAGAAAAATAATTTTGGAATATTTTAGAATTTAGTAAAAATAATTGTAATAAATAATGTATTTTTCTAGGTGGCATTGTGTTGACTGCTTCACATAATCCTGGCGGTCCGGAAAATGATTTCGGCATCAAGTTCAACTGCGAGAATGGAGGACCTGCGCCCGATGCCTTCACCAACAAAATTTACCAGCTCTCAAGTGGGATAAAAGCCTACAAACTGGTGCCAAGCCTGCAGATAAACATCTCAAAGGTGGGCGTTAGCAGCTACGACGTTGACGGCAAGCCTTTCGTGGTGGAAATAATTGACTCCGTGGCTAACTATGCGCGTCACATGGAGGAGATCTTTGACTTCGGTAAGTTGCGCAATTTTGTCAGCGGAAAATCAAATGGAAAGCCCCTAAAAATGCGCATTGACTCCATGAATGGTGTGACTGGCGCCTATGTGCGGGAGATTTTTCTAAATCGCTTGGGTGCTACGGAAACATGTGTGGTTCACACCACTCCACTCCCTGACTTTGGTGGACTTCATCCTGATCCGAATTTGACTTACGCTAAGGATTTGGTGGAAACTGTGGCCAAAGGAGAATACGATATTGGCGCTGCCTTCGATGGTGACGGCGATCGCAACATGATCATTGGCAGCAAGGCTTTCTTTGTAACCCCCAGTGACTCTTTGGCAGTCATAGCGCACTACCTCGAAGCAATCCCATATTTCCAGAAGAATGGAGTACAGGGTTTTGCACGCAGCATGCCCACTGCCTCAGCCGTCGATTTAGTAGGCAAGAAGCTTGGGAAGGAAGTATTCGAAGTACCGACCGGCTGGAAATACTTTGGCAATCTTATGGACGCAGGACGTCTTTGTCTGTGTGGCGAGGAGAGCTTCGGCACTGGCTCTAATCACATACGAGAGAAAGATGGTATTTGGGCTGTGCTCGCTTGGATTTCCGTTATGGAACATACGGGCAAGAGCATTGAAGATATTCTTAAGCAGCATTGGTCCATCTATGGACGCAACTACTTCACACGTTATGATTACGAGGAATGTGATCTAGAACCCTGCAACGAGATGATGGCTACGATGGAGAAAAACATCATAGGGGCTGAATTTGTCGGCAAGAGCTTTGCCAGCGGAGGTAAGACCTACAAAGTGAAAGAGGCAGACAACTTCAGCTACACAGATCCTGTCGACAAATCCTTGGCCACCAAGCAGGGGTTGCGTATTGTATTCGACGATGGCAGCCGCATTGTGATGCGTCTTAGTGGCACAGGTAGCTCAGGAGCTACTGTACGGTATGTATTTAAAATAACGTATTTTATTTTATTTACCATTAAATTCATTTTCGTTGGACATAGCTTATACATCGACTCTTATGAGAGGGAGAATGTGCTGGGACAGGCGAGCGTCATGCTGAAACCGCTAATAGATATTGCATTAGACATCTCTCAGCTTCCAAAGTTCACTGGTCGGAATGCGCCCACTGTCATCACATAAGCGATAAATGTTCAGACTCAATTGTCATGTTGCTAGCAGCTCGTTGCGGCATTTGTTTTATTAAAATAATTGTTGCTTCAACCAAAGTTTGATAAATTGAATTATAATTAAATGTGTTAGAAGTATTTCACAAATTTAAATTCACAGATTATATAAGCAATGAAATTTATATTGGATTTAAATCATTTTTGTTTTCTGCTGAAAATAAGCGCAGTTTACGTAAAAAAGTATGTTGCAATTAATTAAAGGATACATAATCTAAAGAATTAAACAATAAATGTATCGTGGTTTGTCATTTTTAGTACATACAAAGAAACTTAACTGTTATACATATGTATATATTTATCAAAATGTATCTTATAACTGAGTGTTACTTGAGAGGGATCGCTAAATAAGCAAACTCACTTAAAATCATATTAGGTATTCGCTGCTCCAGGACACTAAACGGAAAACCAGCCATGCGTACAAATGCGTGCAAGAAGTGCATCATTGTAATCACCTCTACGCCCAGCATCTCCTTGTCCCTATAAATAAATTAGTTTTCGCATAATTAAATGCTAATAAAAATCTGAAACTTTTTATACTCACAGTAGCTGTGCCTCGGCCAAAGTTACAATATACTGACATATGTAGGAGATATATAACATTTTAACATTCTTATGAAACTGTTGGAGTACTGTAAGTAGTCCCAGGATTAGGGGCACACAATCAATGACATCTTTAGCCGACTTGGGAAGCAAACAGTCAGTATTTGTTGAATGTTCTAAGCGACCGACATGCGCAATGGTGAAGAGAAAAAGAAATAAGGACATATTGTGCGTATTTTTGGGAATCAAAAAGATCTGCTCCAGCGGGTCATAGTTGCCCGTATACTGAAGTATTTCCTGTAGCTCGGTAAGCATGCCCACGCCATGCTCATCGTACAGTTTCATATTACACGAGAGTTCCAGCATCATGGAACTGTAGATTAAAGAAAGATTAAGCAAACACTACAAGCTCTGATTTGTCTACCCGAATTACCGATTCAGCGTATTTGTTGTATTCTCCAGCAGCTTTGCATCACACTTGCTACTGAAGCTTAGTTCGCCGGCAATTTGCTGACGTAACAGCTGCTTGTGTCCAATAGAGAGCATCCAGTCGAGGATTGTGGGCCACACCTTTTGCCAACGTTGTGTATAGCTCAGGTAATACTTAAGGGGTTGCTTCGCAACTTCGCGGGGAAAGTCACGTGATTCTAGTTCCTTGGTCAGGCTACTAAGTGCATCACACCACATTCGATCTGTATTGAGATTCTTTTGCAGTCTGTCCATATTACGTTTCAACTCATCTGCCAACATGTGAGCAAAGAGCCGTTCCAGACCCACCATACCAGCTGGTGCTACAGCCTCACGTAGCACGTTGAGAAAGCTGGAGCCAGCTAACAGCTGTTGATGTGGTGCACGTTTCTCATACCACGTGCACTTGAGATCTAAATAAATCGTCTGCTTTGGATCCGTACAACGTAAGATTTCATTTGCGAGACGGCCAATAAAATTGTTTGATTTGGTGGCATCTCCCTGCAGTGGCTTAAAGTTTGGTATAGGTATTGTTTGTGACTGGAAGCGGGATTGCCATTCCTGAACTTTGTTGCGCAAAAAACAATTGCATTCCTTTTCCACATTGTAATTAATGATACGCTGCGATTCTTCCAGTAATATACTCAGGCCCTGTACACGCAAATAGTCTTCGATATACTCAAATGATCGACGGTAGCCCTCGATGGTCTTTGCCAGCGCTTGGAGCTTGTCTTGGAGCAGCTGCACAGGCGCCTTATTTTTCTCAGGCGTAAATATCAAGCCTAAATTATAGGCGTTGGCCAAGTGGTTGACCAGTTCCTTGCGAATGCCATCCTCAAGCAGTTCCTTAGGATCTAGCTCAATGACGCCCACCAAAGTCGTCTTCATCATGAGTATACCTTTAGTAAAAACGGCAATGGAATTGGTAAGCTGTGCCACCTTTGCACGCTCTTCGAATTGTGCGTATTCGCGTATCTTATCCTTACTGAGACGTGTTGGAAACTCTTTAATGGCATTGGTCAACAGTTGTATAATTCTTGCCAGAATGTTGAACATTGTTTCCGGCACAATTTGCAACACACTACGCAAAAAGTTCGCCAGCTCTGTGCTGTAGTAGTTGGAGACAGAGATCAGATCTTCGCTTTTAGCTTGGTTGATTCGCATCAGTGGCACCTCCAGCGTGCTGGACAGCTTCAGGAAAACAGCCCTTATACTAATGACTGCGCGTGGCAAAGCTTTAATGTGATTCTGCATGATCACAGTGAAATCTCTTTGCAGTAGGCACCAGGCGTAGCTGAAATCGCTTATCATCTGAATCTGGATCTCGATATCTTCTTTCAAGTTGATTAACTATGGGATATATAAATGATTAGCATCCAAGAATTATCCAAGAATTATCAAAAGTTTACCTGTGCCATGCGATTTAGCAGACTGCGTGTTTCCTGCAACTGCTGCTTGACCAGCATATTAGCATGTAAATTGTGATATTCCTGGACTTCATCCAATGCCTGCATTGCCTGTATGATCAGTCGTCCCGATTTTTGAGGTTTGCTTAGCTCCAGTTTTTGTAAACGCTGCGCTATCTGATCAAACCATTGCTGCAGATGAGGATTCGCTTCGATTTTGGTCAGTGGTCGCGATCCCCCAAATGCTTCACTTAATTCTCTCAGATACTGAATTGCTTCATCTCGATTGTGCGTCCAGCGTTGTGTGCGATTCCTTTGAAGCTCAGCCAATAGCTCTCTGACATTTAACTCCAATTGGCTACAACCCAGCAACAGGTGGTAGAGCATGCCAGGATCAAATTGGAGTATAGTATGTAATTTTTTATGTAGCTGCACTAATGTCGAAGCCTGATTAAAAATGAGAAGTACGGCGGGTTGCGTGTGAAGGCAATACCAACGTAACAGCACATTAGCTTGTCGCATCAGCACAATTATCTGATTGGCATGTTCCAGCACGAAGGCATCGTCTAAAACGCCTTCACGTACAATCTCTCCAATTTTTTGTAGCGTTTTATTCATTTGCTCGCGCTTCTGTTGGCAAAGTGATTCAAGAGAACTATGTGTAATCACATTGGCCACAGCAGTGTTGGCGGCGTTGAAGCATGACCAGGCATCGATCAAGTTTACAGTGATGCCCATATAAATAGAAAGCGTCCAGTTATCGTTAAAGAACTTATCCACAATCTCGCGCATTTGGGCACTTTGATTATGCAGAACCTGGGGCGAGAAATAAAGGCAAACGTAGAGCATCGCCGCCTGGGTCGACAACGCTGTGGTGCGATGTGTTGGATGTGGATAGATGGTCAGCTGGTTATAGATGTCATCGCAGCGCAAGCGAGCCAAAACCAAGTCTACGAAGTTCGTATCAAAGCGAAAGCGCCCAAAGTAAGACTCCGGATAACTGGACACAGACACTGTTTTATTCACTGACAGCATCGACTGGTTCTGTGCTGCTTGTACAAAACCCGTGGAACGCAACAACAAGCAAACGTCATGTATGTTGCTGTCATCACCGCTGGGTGTAGCATCACCCCCACTATAGCGATAATACGCAATTAAAAGGCGCTCCCGAATATCGCCAGGTATGTGCAAATCCAAGATGAGCAAAATCACGCCGTATAAGTAGAGCGATTCGCACTGCAAGCCAGACTTTACTTTAAAGACCCTTATATTCCTGAGCTACACTCACCAGTAACTGTTTGCCCTCTTCATCTTGCAGCACCGTCTCCAACGTTTGTTGTATATAGTAACCACTGTTTAGCTCTTCAACATACTGATGCAGGTCTGTAGCATAATGATGAATACTCTGAAAGGCCAGGTAGAAGCGTGTTACTAACTGAAGATGATTTGTTCGAGTTTCCAAGTCCAAGTCGCTGAGATCCTATAAAGTATATAGATTAAATTTAAATGTATATGTCCACAATATTGCCCAACAATTACCGAGCTATCCTCAATTTTCTTTTCGTGCACTTCAGCTGCTTTGAAATAGCTAAAGTCCAATATAATATCCGCATATTTCTGCTTATCAGATGCGGTTTCCAACCTGCGAAGCACAACAGCTTAATTTAAATTAAAATTTCCTGTAACTTAAGCTGACCTGTAAATGCTGGGCACGTATTCTTTAAGTCGTAGTATTTCTGCAATTATGGAGTTGCCCACAGAAACAATATTAAGCAAATTTTGACCGCATGCATTATTTTCCGAAAGAAACTCGCTCATTTTTCCGGGAAAAATGCAAAAGCTCATAAAACCAGATGATTGTTATTCACTTTTAAATTAGAGCGGAGTCAATCATTATTTGTAACGATATTCCTATCTTATTGAAAATTAATTAGTTAGTTAATTTAGACAGTATCTAGCAAACTTAACTTTTTAATAACCCGAAATTAGTTCGGTTTCTTCTTCATAACAATAATACCCAAATATAAACCAACTGGTGGCTATCGATATATATTGTTGTAATAAATTAAGTGTGCATTACTCAGCACTGCTTGTATCGATAGCAACCAAATACCAAATTCGATAGTATGTTGTCCGTTGACACGTGAATGTCCACGCTTCGGTCGCCGCGCATTTTTTTTGCAAATCGTCCGTCTGGCGGAATTTGCGTTATAAATGTGTTAAATTATTGAGTAAAAGCAATAACACATTAGCAACGCATTAAGTTTTTACTGTCATCATGTCGAGCTTTGTCATTGATAAAGAATCATTTGTTCGTCGAATAAAACGCCTATATACAGAATGGAAGGTAAGGATCTAATTCTCTGTTTCTCTGCCTGCCGGCCATAAAATTCTGAAATGTTTATTAAGGCTTTTCGAATACAAGTTTAAATCAACGCCCACTAAAATAAATAAATGACGCCACAATTAAATATTTACTAAATATTGTGAAATTGTTAGTCATATCTGGCCAAAAATGAAAACAAATAAAAACAAAAACAATGCCAGCAGCAATTTAGGTTAGAACGCATGATTTTAATTTCTTTATAATGCGAAATTCCCATCTTCAACAGACGCCTAGCACTGGACACGACAATGTGCTTAGCAATTTGGACTGCATCATGAGCGTAGTTGGTGTCGATGAGGATGTCATCTATTCAAAGTCCATGGCTTTGCAGCTTTGGCTGCTTGGCTACGAGCTGACGGACACAATTTCAGTTTTTGCATCGGATGCCATATACTTTCTGACTAGCAAAAAGAAAATTGAGTTCCTTAAGCAGGCACAAAATATCAACGAAGAAGGTGTACCAGAAATTAAGCTGCTCGTGCGAGATCGCGTAAGTTTTGCAAGGAACCTCCTTTACTATTAAAATTTGTTTATTAAATGTGATCTCAACAGAACGACAAAGATCAGGCAAACTTTGAGAAGCTAATTACGACCATGCAGAACTCGAAGAAAGGCAAACGTTTAGGTGTTTTCACTAAGGATGCTTTTCCTGGCGAATTCAGCGAATCCTGGAAAAAGTTTTTGACTGCTGCCAAGTTTGAACATGTCGACATTAGTACCATAATTGCTTACTTGATGTGCCCAAAAGATGAGTCAGAAATCAACAATATACGTAAAGCGTCGCTGGTTTCTATGGACATATTCAACAAGTATCTGAAAGATGAAATCATGGACATCATCGATTCGGATAGGGTAGGCTGTACCTCAACCAAATTGCATCCAATTGTATATAATAGATGATTATTATTTGCAGAAAGTAAAGCACACAAAGCTGGCGGATGGTTGCGAAGCAGCTATAGCTGAAAAGAAATATACAAGCGGTTTGGATCCACGATTGCTGGACATGGCCTATCCTCCAATTATTCAATCTGGTGGGGCTTATAGCTTGAAATTCTCGGCAGCTGCTGATAAAAATCATTTGCACTTTGGTGTGATTGTGTGCTCGCTGGGCGCGCGCTATAAATCATATTGCTCCAACATTTCGCGTACCTTTTTGGTAAATCCCACCGAGGCTATGCAGGAGAATTATACGTTTCTGGTAAATGTACAAGAGGAGATACTTAAGCTACTTATCCCCGGCGCCAAGCTATGTGAAGTATACGATAAGACCCTAGCCTATGTGAAGAAGGAAAAGCCCAGTATGGTTGAGAATTTAACCAAGAGCTTTGGATTTGCCATGGGTCTGGAATTCCGTGAGAACTCAATCGTAATTGGACCCAAGTGTCAGGCACTTATCAAAAAGAACATGGTCTTCAATCTGCACGTGGGCATTTCGAATTTAACTAATCCCGATGCCACGGATAAGGAAGGAAAAACCTATGCTTTGTTTATAGGTGACACGGTGTTGGTGGGGGATCAGAGTCCGGCAAGTGTGATGACACCATCCAAGAAAAAAATTAAGAATGTGGGCATTTTCATTAAAGACGATGACGATGAGGAGGAAGATACGGATGATAAAAAGCCAGCTAAAGCAGATCAAGGCACCGAAATATTAGGTCGTAGCAAGCGCAATGCTGTGCTTGAGTCCAAGCTGCGCAATGAGATCAATACCGAGGAAAAGCGCAAGGAACATCAACGTGAACTAGCTCAGCAGCTCAACGAACGGGCACGAGAACGTTTGGCTAAACAGGGCAATTCAAAGGAGGTGGAGAAAGTGCGCAAGAATACCGTATCTTACAAGTCAATGAGCCAAATACCTCGAGAGCCCGAGGTTAAGGAACTCAAATTATATGTGGACAAAAAGTATGAGACAGTCATTATGCCAGTGTTTGGCATTCAGGTGCCCTTCCACATATCTACAATTAAGAATATATCTCAATCTGTGGAGGGTGAGTATACGTATTTGCGTATAAATTTTTTCCATCCTGGCGCCACAATGGGACGCAACGAAGGCGGTCTTTATCCACAACCAGAAGCGACCTTTGTGAAGGAAGTGTAAGTAGTAGGTGTACTCTATTTGTATATATTTTTTAAATGAAATTTTATTCTCAATTTCAGCACGTATCGCAGCTCGAACGTGAAAGAACATGGAGAGGTAGCGGCTCCATCTGCCAATCTGAACAATGCGTTCCGTTTGATTAAGGAGGTGCAAAAACGGTTTAAAACTCGGGAGGCTGAAGAGCGTGAAAAAGAGGACTTGGTTAAACAAGATACCCTAATATTGTCCCAAAATAAAGGTAATCCGAAGTTAAAGGATCTGTACATTCGGCCCAATATTGTAACGAAACGTATGACGGGCAGCTTGGAGGCACATACCAATGGCTTTCGCTACATCTCTGTGCGCGGCGATAAGGTGGACATCCTCTATAATAACATAAAGAGCGCATTTTTTCAGCCTTGTGATGGTGAAATGATTATACTACTTCATTTTCATTTGAAATATGCCATTATGTTTGGCAAAAAGAAACATGTGGATGTACAGTTTTATACGGAGGTTGGAGAAATTACTACAGATTTGGGCAAGCATCAGCATATGCACGATCGTGACGATTTGGCTGCCGAGCAGGCAGAACGTGAGCTTCGCCACAAGCTAAAAACGGCATTCAAAAGCTTTTGCGAAAAGGTTGAGGCGATGACCAAGGCACAAGTGGAATTCGATACACCGTTCCGTGAATTGGGTTTCCCTGGTGCGCCTTTCCGCAGCACAGTTACGCTGCAACCGACATCTGGGTCGCTGGTCAATTTAACCGAGTGGCCACCATTTGTAATTACTCTGGACGATGTGGAGCTAGTGCACTTTGAGAGAGTTCAGTTCCATTTACGTAACTTTGACATGATTTTTGTGTTCAAGGAGTACAACAAAAAGGTGGCCATGGTGAATGCGATACCAATGAATATGTTAGATCACGTCAAGGAATGGTTGAAGTAAGTTACTTCTCATTCACGCTAAAATTTTTACCCATCCTATTGTGTCCGCAGCTCTTGCGACATACGTTACTCGGAAGGCGTTCAATCACTCAACTGGCAGAAGATCATGAAGACTATTACTGATGATCCTGAAGGGTTCTTCGAACAAGGCGGTTGGACATTTTTGGATCCCGAATCAGGCAGCGAGGATGAGAACGAATCAGCTGAATCGGAGGAAGATGAAGCTTATAATCCAACAGATGCTGAATCGGACGATGAAACCGATGAAGATGATTCCGAGTATTCGGAAGCTTCCGAGGATGAAAGCGATGATAGTGATGGTAATTTTAATATATTACTTATTTAATTTTATTTACATATGCTTACCTTGTAGAGCTAGGCTCCGATGAGGAATCTGGTAAGGACTGGTCAGACTTGGAGCGTGAAGCCGCAGAAGAAGATCGCAACAATGATTACAATACCGATGATAAACGCAACGGAAAATTCGAGGCAAAGAAACATAGCAAAAGCTCGAAGCACAGGTAAGCAAAGCGCCATGGATATCCACATTTCGTGTGCAAATCTTCTCTATCTTCTCTAATTTGTTTAATTACTATACTTATTCACGTAAAAACAGCCGTCGCGAGCGTGAGGAGCAGCGATCTTCGAACAGTAAAAAGCATAAGTCGAATTCCTCCTCAAATTTAAAATCCTCCAGCTCCAAACATGGCAGCTCATCTAGGTTTGTTAACGTATTCTCACAATCACGCCATTCACATTCACATACACATACATTTACGCACAACAACAGTAAAACACGTTTCATGTATAAGTATTCGATCGAGCAAAGATAACTTGCAATTGGCTTCAAATGTATTTGTTTTTGGAACTGGTTTATGAAGTAATTCTGTTAATCATTATTGTAAATATTTAAACTAAAAATATTAAACTATGACTCACAATAAAAGCTAACTCCAAATAATGACAGATGGACGGAAAGGCTAAATCGACTCAGCTCGTCGCTCTGATCACGACAATATATGCTTTATGAAGTCTGCCACGCCTCCTTCTGCTTGTTACATAAATATTAACAAAACCTTTATATCCTGATTTTCAATGTGTTCAGGATTTTTTGTATTACGGCCACATAGGAGAGTGTTATATTTTTATAAGATCTGAGTTTCTATTGATATAAAAATTAATTAATTTAATTTAATTTAAAAAATTAATTAATTTAATTACACAGAGTGTAAAAATCCTCTTCAAGATGTAAATTTTTTTACTGATCAGGTTTTTTTTTATGTTGAGCCTATGCCCTGCTTCTCCTTCATAGAATATAAAGCTACTTCATAAATTATGCAAAATTCTATTCAAAATTTTACCTCGTGAGCTCTTCTCAACCATCGATAATAATCAAATGAATTTGTAAATAATTGTGCTATTCTATTTTTAAAGCCCCTCGAAATCGTCTAAGGATAAATACCATAATCGCGACAAGCATCATTCCTCCTCATCGTCGGGACACAAAAATAGCAGCAAGGATAAGGATCGCAAACGTTCCCGGGAAGACAGTCGAGACAATGGCCACAAATCGAAGAAGTCTCGACGTTAAGGATACACACAACTAGCGGTAGTTAACATAATAGGACACGAACGACCTCCACATGCAGATACACCCAACACTAAGAGCAGGCAAATAAAAATACATCTGTACATGTTTGCAGATAAACTCACACATCTGCCACACACACTTTTACAATATACTATGCCCGTTTTCCACCATACTGTATTTCACTGTTATACCTACTTCACCACAAACTTCTGTACACTTCCTTTCTTCTCCTGCGCCTATCGCATCATTTATAAAAATTGTAATACAAATTAAATAATTATAATATGTATAGATATGTCTTTGCAGTTATTGTATTCCTATTTGTTCCAGCTTCCCAGGAGATGACGATAGGCGTGCACCTCATGGCTATCACGCCTGCGACTCGAGCGTAACTCCTGTTCTTGCTCTCGTTGCGGGTGGGCATTTGGGCTGGCCACAGCTGCCACACTTCCTCGCCTTCGTGTTGAATCGAACATGTTTCGTGTTTTGTTGATGGGATATCGCATTTTGTTCTTAAGCCAAGTTGTGAAGGCGCGTTCATTATCTTGCATTTTCTTAAGCTCATGCTCGTTCCGATTCAGCGTCTGCTCCATAGCAAAGCGTTGCTTGCGTCGCAACTGTTTTTCCCGTTGTTGCAGCTGCTTAGCACTTAGCCCATATTCGGACATGTAGCCCGTGTAACGAGGTAGTTTCTCTTTCTGCAGTGCATGACGATGTTCACAACAGATCTTATAATTCATCTTTATATCCGGCACACTGGCAACTGTTGATGGTGCTGTAGGCGTGGCCCTGGAGCGATGGCGAAAACTAAAGCGGCGGGCATTAAAGAATGCCTTGGTGCTGGTACTGGAGCTACTTGTACTCAGCTGGTGCTCAGCGTCGCCATCTTTTTTGTAATAAACGCTGTGTTCATCCAGCTCAAAATCTTCGGGTATATAGCTGGCCACAATGACAGAAAGATCATCCTCTTCCACATCCTCAAGCCCATTATCGGTTCCAGTTAGACGATTAATCTGCTCCTGTTCTCGAACATCAAGTGTTTTATACAGACTTTTATAGGCTTGTCGCAGCTTGATGCGAGCCTCGTTCACAACTCGTTCATCTTCCTCGCAATCGGACTCAGTTAGTAAATTGGTCAAACTCCTCTGATCCGACTCATCTTCCATGTGCTCATTATTCAAATCAAATGTATTCTTACGTGTTATGCGAAGTTTTTGGGTGTCTATCGCAAGCGTTTCTGTGGCGGCCGTCAGATCATCCTCATCCACTCCTGAAAAGTCATCTTCCTCGTAGTCCATGATGGCAGGCAGAGCAGCTGATGAAGGTAGTTTGCTGTGGTTGTTGCTGCCGCTGTTTTCTATTTCAGTTAGATCTAAAATTTCCTCGCATATTTCCTCTTCCAAATCTGGCTTCGCTGTCTGCTGCTCCATATCTATCTTCGCGGTCTCCTTTGCTGGCTCCTCCTCGATGGGCGAAAATCGCTCGCGTACGGTTTCAAGCTTCAGCTGCGCCAATTGCTGCAAAAGCTCAGAGGGCGGGCTGTACTGGCATTCTTGATTTGACTGCTGCGCTATCGGCTCGTAATCCTCTAGATTGAGCGCAAAGGTAACCTTGCGATTGCTAGCAATGTTGGCACTCAAGTGACCAACGTCATCATCATCTTCGTGCAGCGCGAACAACTGCTTGTTGGCCTCCTTAATCTTATCCACAATATTGTACTCGTTCACAGGTTTCAGGACTGCATAATAATCCAACATAAGCGGCATTTTCATGTCATTAGCTCGACTCTCTTCTGGTAATTGACTCGACTTTTTGTTACTTACAGTAAACTTCGCAATCGTCATCCGACTCCGCCTCGGGATCATGCATCTCTGACTGGCTTCGATGCGAATTTTCGCAACTCGTTTGCGTAGGTTATTTTTAGACCAGATATATTTGCTAAAAACAAAAACAAAATTCCATTTCGTACTATTGAACGCTTTACACGCAGAGCACAAGACAAGGACCCATTGACGCAGAAAGGGCCCCAACAAATGAACTTGGGGAATATTTAGAATATATAGATATACTCTAAATACTCTGCTAGCAAATCCAGTTGCGGTTATGGTTATGCCTATCCTGTCTCTGTTGCCGTTGCCAAGCCCCGGCTAGACCAACCTAATATACCGGCAGTTAGCGCTGTTTGGTCGATGCCTGGTGACAATTTATCTTGGTGGAGAGGTAAGTATGCTAAACTGGCTAATACCCTGTACATTCACTTCTCGCAACTAGCTTATTTACACTATGTATTACCGTTGTGCATGCTCATGACCAAGTTCCATAATATGAAATAGTCAGTCTTTAAGGGTCTCCTAAATCATGTTTAAATACTGGACGTAGGGTAGACTTAAATTGACTTATATATGATTAGCAGTACTCAGTATTTCCGCTTATCCATAAAAATGACTATATAATATCTATATACTCTCCCTTAGGCATCTCAGAGCTTTAACAGCATATCCAGAAGTATCACTCAATCTAAAATCGAGTGGTATATATCTTGAATCTCCATTTTCGTTTTGAAATACATATATCACACATGAATTGAAAGCCTTTGAACCATTTAATATACCCTTCTACCCGTACTCAACAAACTACTAAGTACCATCATAATAAATTCGTTACACCGGTAATTTTATGCACTTTATTTCATTGGGCTTACTTAATCACATTTAAAGCCTAATAGTTAATCATCAAAGTTAAAGTCAAAGTCGAGCAACGTTTAATACAAAACATAAACTACAAAAATACACCATACTTAATTTATCTGATTTCCTTCAAGTATATTGAGCAACACATACGAGCCAATGTATTTGATTTGTCAGACCCTTTTCAATTGCTTTTAACCAAATACATGAAAAGAAAGACCATAAACAACACAGTGTCAAGTTATATAATTCACGAGATGTTGGTTTTATGATTAATATATGTAATAAATCATGGAATTCCGGAACTCCACAAATATTCTCAAATGATAAATAAAATATTTATTCTTGTTTTCTTTTTAACATTAAAAGCCCACGTATTATCACATGTAGTTAAATCATTCTCAACCGCAAGATAAAAGTTCTAGCTAAATTATGAAACGGGCGGATCTGAAAAAATGCTTTAAGATTTTGAAGTTTGTCGTTGTAATCAAATAATTTTAAAGTACAAAACAAATATATTGAGAAAATTCTATTAAACATAAAGTTATGTGTCAGGTCGAGAGTTTACAGCTGGTATTGCAATCAGATTCCGTTCTCTACGCTTCCAATATTTTTCATTCTCCCTAATACAAAAAGGCATCCAAAATTGGAAAAATATATAAATTCTCAATTCAAAATAAAACCAATTAAAAACTATAAAAAAATTTTAAAAATATATTTTAATACGCATTACCATGAAAAACCAATAATAATCGAAAGAAAAAAAATCAAAAGTTAATAGCAAAAAATTTCGCTTTGTTTTTTTAGTACACGTAAAAATTTCGAGTATAATCAAAACAAAACAATTTACAGTATAATTGTGCCTAGTTTTAACTTATATATGTATATAGCAAATGTTTAAGTTTTTTACAACCGTATTCAGTATGCTTAAAAAATTAAAGCATTAAAAACTAAACGGCGAAATGTAATAAAATATATAGAATAAAATTTTGTTTAGCTATTTTATGTTATGTCAGATGAGTATGTGAGTAAATTGTGTATATAATTTCATTAGAGGACGGGCAGAATTGGTTAGGGTAAGAAGATTAGCGTATTAATTGTGTAGCTATATAAAACGCACATATTGCAGTATCAGCGCTCCTTACTTATATCACTAATAAATTAGTTTTGGTATATATATATCTATTTTTTTAATTCTCAAGAATTGTTTGTAAAATAATTATTTTTAGCAATGCACTGTACTCTACATAGGTATAAACTAAGAAAGTTGCATCCTAGCAGCTGCTTACTAATCAGACATATATTTAATTATATTAATATTCGTGTTCGGAAAATCGTAAACATTTCGTTTTTGCGCAGGCAGCGCAGCTTCGATTTGGTTTCTTTTTTAGTGCAATTAAATTTTAATAAATTACAGTTTACACAGTTGTTGTTTAAGTCTAAGTCGTGCTCAACATTTAGCATCACGTACAAAGTCTTTATTTTTAATTTTTAAATGAGTTTCTAACGTGTCTGTTTCTGTTTCTATTAGTGTTTGTTATACGTATCTTTTACACTTTAAGGGTATACCAAACATTCATTTTGAGTATAGCAAAGTATTCTTTTTTTTTATACATACATTAAGGCTAGAATTCGATTTTGGGGTTTCTATCGCGAATTTTTTTTAAGTTTGGGCTTATCTAGTGCAAGCTCTTCAGGACACACACATATAAGACATATTGATTAAATTACATACATATAAAATAAATTGTTTATATAAATACACATAGAATGCGCTCTGCTGATTCAAATTGGATCAACCAATGCAACATACTTTGATTTATTACATTCTGTTAAGATTCTGATTATCATCTGCTACCGCTTATGTAAACAGAGGCAAATGATAAAAGTCGAACCCTCGATATCCTTTGGCTGCCAGCCATATGTAGACAACATGATAGGCGCCTGGTATAAAGCAAATGAGTCCAGCAACAAAAAATACAACACCCTGTGATGTATTGTGTGGATCTGCGATGGCAAAGGTGCCCATCACAAAGAGCCCAGTGCCCACAACGAGCAAGGTAAAGGCCGCCAGCACAGTGCGCCAATTTTCGCGTACTTTTGGATGCCGCCAACAATATGTTGTCGTCTCCTCTGTGGGAAGATTGCCATATTCTTGTATTAGCGAATCACTGTCCCGCGACGTTGTGTCTTCGGCATACTTGTAGCCCCTATAAATTAAGAAAATAAGTAGGATGCATTGAATTAATTTTAATTTGGCTTATTACTTCAGGCTAAAAAAAGTCGGACATTGCACATACAAGTACAGTGGAAACCTATTTGGTTGGAGAGCTTTATTTACTATCCATTTTCAACATACTGTACTTTTTTACTAGCTTACAAGCAATGATATTCCAATGATCTTGTTCCGCATTCATAAACAAGAGTGCTCTAGTTGAGACTGCTCGACTAGGAGGTACCCTGAGCCCTGTGAAGGCTCAACTTGTGCAACGTATGGCATTAACGAGTATTTATATAAAATTTCAAGTCTCTACGTTATGTACTTTCAAATATCTCAGCGTCCACACGAACAGGTGGACAGACGGACAGGGCTATATCGACTCGTCTTGTCGCGCTGATCAAGAATATATATACTTTATGAGGTGTGGCACGCCTCCTTCTGCCTGTTACATACATTTTCACAAAACCATTATACCCTGATTTCCCATTTTTAATGGGCTCAGGGTATAAACAGGACACGAACACATGCTTTGAAGTTGACCCTACTGTTTTCATAATAAATGTGACATAAATTATCAATAAAAATTTGTGATTTAAAAATATCGTAAACATAGTTGCCAATGAGAACTATTTGCCCAACAACTGATGCCTCCACCGTGCTTATAATATAAATTGTGCATTTGCATGTATGTATATACATAGGTACATATGTATTTGCATGTTCATGTTACTCAATAACTATGAAGTCCAACAAGTGCAGCCCGTTGCTTCGACCGCGATTGAATTCTAGACTCAGATCTCGGTGTTGGATGACGTGCAAAAAATAAAGCTATGCAAAATAATAAATTCTTCGAGTAAAGACAAAATTCATGAGTATCTTAATTTTGGCAAGTGGATGGCCAATTGTGCTGTATGTATGTCCGAGACATTGGACAGACGGCGACGGAAACCTCGTCATGTAGTCTGCCCTAATGTCCATAATTGTGTAGTGTTTTAGTTGACTGTGTTGTGCCTTGAGACGCGACATGAATTCATAATAGACCTCCAATAAAGTAGCGACTAGAGAAGAGCACCAAGAATTTGTAAATATTATGTGTATAAATAATATTTATGTGTATAATAGCGAAGAACCATAGAGACACACATAATTTGAAAATTAATGGCAAGTTACTACGAGCGTTTCCGACAAGGAAGCGGAAGAAGAAGGTTCATGAGTAGCTATTGCAGTTAGAAAATATTCATTCTAATATATATATATATGTAATGCAGTATGGCTGCATGCTTCCTTGTTTTGAATCAGTGAAACATAAAGGGCGTTCCGCACGACTCAATTGGCAAATGGTGTTAACAACTGTCAAACAACTTCTACCCACGCAGCGACTCAGAACATCAACCAATATGTACCAGCTCCAGCGGAGGGGAACTCGTATCAAACTTACTTTGGATCCTGTATGCGTATGGATACATCTTCGGTGGAGCGACCTTGTTTGGCACTACCACTACCGCCGCCACGCATTGGCGTAGATATCACTGTGGAGCCATAGACACGTATCGCTTCCTCTTCCTCTTCCTCAAACGCGTCGTGTATGGAGAAGCCCCGTGCACCGTTGTTGTACATATTGTTTTTTGTTGCTGGTCTTATTTTTTTTACTTGTAATTGTAAATAAATATAAGCAGTCCTTCGTTTTATCCAGAATAATTAAAAGCTCGAAGAGCAAGCACTTAGTGGTGCGTCGTCTGCATTTTTCGGCACATTGAAACGCGGATTATTAACCTTATAATTTTTGGTTGCTTCGTAACGATTTTCACAATAGTTTTTTCTTTTTTTATATTTTACGCGACACAAAAGATTTTGTTCAGGGAGGAGAAGAGTGGGCAGCCTAGTGATGGGCAAAACAGGAATAACGAAAATATCGCAAAAAGTGTTAGGCACGTAAACGGAGGCGCAGCACAACGCAATTTTGACCCGATACTATTACTTTATTCAAATCGAAGTATCATATAAAACTATACATAAATAGTATCAACATTTTATGAACATGTCCTCTAAAAATATAATCCAAGTAAAAATTCTTGATCTGTTGAAGCAAGAGTAATATTTTCTTTCGTATTACTAGATTTCCTACTACTGTACATATATTTGTGCTGCCAGATAGTTAACTAAAACAATATGGCAGCTTCATTAGCCAGTGCTTTCAGTCGCCTGCAATTCGATGAAATTCTATATAACTTTCTTTTTCAATAATTGTGAAATTAAATAATTATAACAAAGCTCAAGATGTCACGTCACAGAATTGTCCGCGGAATGGACTACAACGACGAATACGATGGCTACGATGACGTCTATGGTCATTCTGTTGACGACGATTGCGTTTCGCCCACGGATCAGCAATGGCTATTCGACCGGACTCGTGGACAACACAGTATGTCTGCGTTTATAAAGAAAAACAAAAATATTCAAGAGGAAGTGGAAGATGGCGAAGCTGACGACGACGAAGAGGATGAGGCATATCAAAAAGCTCGCAGAGATTCTGAAAATTTTCAAATGCCGGAACTAGATGATACAACGCAGGCGAAGCTCAGTTCATGTGTGGATGAAGTGCGCAGTGTGGTGGGCGATGCGGTGTCTGAGCGCCGAATTGTTGAGACTTCTATGCGTTTTGACTACGACATACAGAAAATACTCGATGAAATACTTAATGAGGAGACAAACAAAAAAGAGAAAGGTAAACGTCCGCAAAAGTTGAAACTGAATACAACGCCAGCTGCAAAGACTACAACAACGCCTAAGCCTACGCCTACGAAGATAACGCTCTCCACCGTAAAAGACGCTAGACGTGGCTTCGACATCGCCTCACCCAAAGCGCCAGCCTCGCCCAATGTGTCTGGGCGGAATACGCCTGTCGAAGGGGGCGATGAAACCGGCCGCAATATAAATACCATATTCAAAGTTTCCAAAGATCAGGCCCAGCGTAATGCACAGCAGTTGTACGAGCAGGAGCGTTCCTCGCAAAAAAGCCAAATACATATGATTGTCATTGGACACGTTGACGCAGGCAAAAGCACTCTGATGGGTCACTTGCTTTACGATACGGGCAACGTTTCACAGCGAGTAATGCACAAGCACGAGCAGGAGTCAAAGAAACTGGGTAAACAGAGCTTTATGTACGCCTGGGTGCTGGACGAAACAGGCGAGGAGCGTGCGCGCGGTATCACGATGGATGTGGGCCAATCCCGCATAGAGACAAAAACTAAGATAGTCACTCTGCTCGATGCACCTGGGCATAAAGATTTTATACCCAACATGATATCAGGAGCCACACAAGCAGATGTGGCGCTTCTTGTTGTTGATGCGACACGTGGCGAATTCGAGTCTGGGTTTGAATTAGGCGGACAGACCCGGGAACATGCCATACTTGTTCGGTCGCTAGGCGTTAATCAGTTAGGCGTTGTCATCAATAAGCTGGATACCGTGGGCTGGTCCAAAGAGCGTTTTCAGGAGATTGTTCATAAACTGAAATCCTTCCTAAAACAGGCAGGTTTCAAGGAATCTGATGTCAGCTTTACACCCTGCTCCGGCTTAACGGGCGAGAATCTCACGAAAAGTGCCCAAGAGCCAAGGCTGAAAGCCTGGTACGACGGATCACATCTTTTGGATGTTATTGAACATTTCAAGGTGCCGGAACGTGCAGTCGATCGGCCGTTTAGGATGTCTGTAACGGATATATATAAAGGCACAGGATCTGGTTTTTGTATATCAGGTCGCATTGAGACGGGTGCACTATGTGTCAACGATAAGGTGCTCGTTGGTGCTAGCCGAGAGCAGGCACTGGTCAAATCCCTGAGCATGGATGAACTAACTCAGACGAGTGTGTTTGCCGGTGATCAGATCTCAGTTACGCTAGGTGGCGTTGATACGAACAATATTAATGTGGGTTGTATTATATGTGATCCACAAATGCCAATCCCTGTGACTACCCGATTCCAATGCCGTATAATCGTCTTCAATGTAAAGGTGCCCATTACAATGGGCTATCCGGTATTGCTCCATCATCAGTCACTGATCGAACCGGCTGTTGTCTGTAAACTAACCGCATCTATTCACAAAAGCACCGGCGAAGTGGTCAAGAAGAAGCCTCGTTGTCTCGGACAGAATTCATGTGCTCTGGTCGAGGTGGAGACATCTCGTCCGATTTGCATTGAACGGTATTCCGACTATAAGGAACTGGGGCGTATTATGCTACGCGTTGCGGGCGTCACGATAGCCGCCGGAATGGTCACTAAAATACGCTAAGAATGCTCGGTATCTATTTTTTTTTACAGTACGAAATTTTAGTTAGTTTTATATAGTTTTGTTTTATTGTAAATAAAAACTAAGTTGATAAAGCACCACCGGCCGATAAAACCTATTGTTTTTATTACAATTTCAATTTCATAGTATAAAGATTTTGTTTTTAACAATAAAAAGGTAAAATAACATATTTATTAATAAATTTGTTAATGTTGCCATTTAGCTCAATTTATCGGTTAATGATGCCACCCATGCTGTAGCGCTATCGTCTTATCGAGACCAATGGCAACACTGAAAATGAATCACTTTCGAACGTGTGAGCGAGCTAGCAAGCAAAAACGCGTAAGCCGAAAAATAATTATCTGTTTGCCTTAGAATTGAAGCTCGTTATCAATAAAACAAAAATAATTGGATATTTCGCGAGCCGTGGCACACTATTTTGCACGCGCATACACCCAGCCGCACAATAAATCGAAAACCGTAACAGAAAGTTTCTTTGTGCGCACAGTTAACAAGGTAAAACTCCGAGTAGAGTTGCCGTGTGTGTGGCATGCGGGTGCTTGCTGCTGCCTCCCCTGCCCCGTTAAATAATTCAGTGTGTGCTCCAATTAAATAATATATATTAAGCACATTCTACGTATAGTTGTTAGCACTATCTGCTGTTGCAAGTATAAGTGTATTTATCATTGAAGAAAGAACGAGAAATGATTTGCATGCTACAAGTGTGCGTGTTGTTTGTTAGTCGATTAACAGTGTCCATCATAGCCGCTCGACAACTCTAAAAATGAATCATGAAAATGTTAAGGGTAGAGCGCAATTGTGCTGAGTGCGTGGGGAGAACATTTTGAGTTCATTATAAAAAAAAAGGAATGAAACGAAACGAATGAAGAGAGCAGTACATTCCGAAAAGCAAGCACCAGCAAACCAAAAACTAAATAAAAGAAATACGAAACGAACCGAATTTATACTGCAACCTATTTTAAAATACAACTATTGCTTTCTTACATTCCACAGTGCACACAAACGAAAAGATACACACACATACACACTGAGTACTCATCAAACATTGTTGCACAGCAACAGCAACGCCAACCGCAGATAGCAGCAGACATTTTTGTAGTAAAACGGAAGTTGTTGTCGTAGTCAATTTCGCGGCAGAGGCGACGCTTGAGGCTAGTGTTATAGTAATTTGTATATAAAGCAACAATTTGACAACCAAAAATTCGCAGCATTGCTTCCTGAGAGGAGTAAAAACGAGCGAGAGAAAGAGAGAGCTGCACACTCGCATAGCTAGAGCTGGTTGATGGCACAAAGGTTATCAGCAATAACAAAGAATAGTAACAGTAACAATAATAAAAACAACTGATTTTAGCAAGAGCTGCACCTGCAACTAAAAGTCAAAAGTAATCGCCGAACAACGCCTAAAAACTAGTTACATACACATATATAGATGTATATGTTGTTCAGAAAGTAACAGAGAGGGAGACAGAACGCTACACATAAGCAACAACAATATAATAACAGCCGCAACAACTGAACCGAACCACCTCGCCACCCGCCTACAACTGAATAAACCTAAACAAATTAATATACATATATATATATATAGGTATATTTATATATATAGATAGATATATATAAATATATATTAATATATATATGTATATATATACATACATATATATAAAATAGTAGTATAGTAGTAAATACAAAAAAAAAAAATGCGCGAATATAAAATTGTTGTTTTGGGCAGCGGCGGCGTTGGAAAGTCCGCACTAACCGTACAGTTTGTGCAATGCATTTTTGTTGAAAAATATGATCCCACCATTGAGGACAGTTATCGTAAGCAGGTGGAGGTAGATGGTCAGCAATGTATGTTAGAAATTTTAGATACCGCCGGAACGGAACAGTTTACAGCAATGCGAGATCTATATATGAAGAATGGACAAGGCTTTGTACTCGTCTATTCAATAACGGCGCAATCAACATTCAATGATCTGCAGGATCTGCGAGAGCAAATTCTACGTGTGAAAGATACCGATGATGTGCCGATGGTATTGGTTGGCAATAAATGCGATCTGGAGGACGAGCGTGTCGTTGGCAAGGATTTGGGAAAAAGTTTGGCAAATCAATTCAATTGTGCGTTCATGGAGACCTCAGCCAAAGCCAAGGTGAATGTGAATGATATTTTCTACGATTTGGTCCGGCAGATCAATAAGAAGTCTCCCGAAAAGAAACAGAAGAAACCGAAAAAGTCCCTATGTGTTCTGCTATAAGACTTCCAAAAATAAAATCTATAAAAAAAATTTTTAAATATAACGAGTAAAAATTAAAATTTGAAAAGCCTATAAAACCCAAACAACACTTAAGATTGTCAAAATTGCAATAACCAAAATATAAACAAAATCAGAGTAAACTGACAATGTTTTTAACTGTGCAAAGATTCTTGTAATTATTACTACATTCTACTATTACTACTATTATTCTCATAACAAATAATTATTGTATACAAAAAAAAAAAAAAGAAAAGAAAAAAACATATTTTCATTCGTTTTGAGTGGTGTATCTTTTAAATTTTGCAACAAACAAAATAAAATAAAAATATTTAAGGAAAAACAACATTCGTAACTAAACACATTCGTATTTATTTTTTATTTTTATTCTTTCAATCTATTTGAAGCACATAAATAAAATTACAATAAATATACATATACGCAACCAAAATGTAGCTATATGCATAGAAACTAACAAAATGTCGTTGCTCTTCAAAAAAAAACAAGATATTTAAAAGAAAATCAAATTTAAGCTTAAAATCTAAATCTAAATTCAATTGTATGCCTAACAAAAATCACATATTTTATAAAAATATTGTATGCAAATGAGATGTCAAAATGTTGCAAACAAAACAGAAGATCCATTTTTAGTAATTAGTTTAAAGCAAATTTACAAATAATTGTTTACAAATTATCAATTTCTTGTAAGTAAAAGCAAAAGAAATAAAAACAAAAACAATTCACACATACATGACAAACATTTATAAATAAACAATAATCAAGGAGCGATATATCTAAAATTAAATCATTCAGTAGCGATAGTGCAGAAGTTAAATTTATGATTGCGATTGAAAAAAATAAAATAAATAAATAAACAATTTAAACCTGTTATAATTAATCCAACCCAATCACATGTCCTATAATAAATTATATATAAAATGTAAATCCCATAACGAGCTACATATATGAAAATTATATAATTGTAACAGGTAAACATTTAAAAATAATTAACATGCCCTTACAACAAATTAAAAAAACAGAAAGAAGCAACTAAAATAATGTATACATACACACGCATACATATATATGAGAAAATCCAACGTGTACCCACAATAAATGTATTACGTTTATAAAAAAAGATCATTAAAAAAGAAAGAAAACAAATATTTAAAAGTAAAAACACAAAAAAAAAATAAATAAAAATCATGTAAGAAATATAAAAAGTTTTTTATTTTATGATATATTCAAAATATGTTTGATATTTTGGATTTCTCAAATATTTTTGCTGTAATTTATTTTTGGAATATGAATATAATATAGTTATAATACAAGTACAATAATTAATTACAATCATATAGTTGCATATGTTTGCATAACCATCAAAATATTTATAGATATATATATTTTTTTGTATATTATGTCCACATATGTGTCGGTATTTCAATGGGGTTATACACAGTAATATCATCAGATTGATATGGACATTTTTTACCGCTGCTGTTTTTTATTTTTTTTTATTTTTATGGAATATGACAATAGAAGCCAACTAAGCAGGCGTTTAATTATATAACATTTGTTAAAATTTGCCTTTTTTTGTATATTCTAGTTTATGAATATAGCACAAATGCATATTTTCAACTGTACATGAATTGTTTTCTTTTTTTTTATGACTAGTGTTTTTTTCGAGTTATAGCAAGATCTCTAGATGTAATTGTTTTATATTTATTTTTAAGTCTTTTTGCGCTGCTCGCAATTTTTTTTAATCAGTCCAGCTAACATCAGGTTCTTGATTAAAGAACTGTCATTTAAAATTAAAATAAAACTTAGTATATTCTAATTTGGCAACAAAGAAAATTGACAAATTAATAAACAAAAACAAAAATAAGGGAGTATGTATCATCTAAATTTATAATAGTCAAACAAAATAATATTGCACTGGCGATTTGTGTTTTGGGTAAATTGCACTTTAGGTTATTACACGTCATTTAAAAACTAGAATTATATATTAAATATATGTAACGACTGCAGCGAGATTTTAGGTTACGTTAGATTCTGGCATAGAGATTACTATGTAAAACGTGGTTAGAATACGATTTGACTTATGCTGCTTGTAAAGCAGACCGTTTGCTCATGGCCCAATTGAAATGTGATAAAAATACTATATATAAGATAACAATCAATGGAACTTTAGAGTCCAAATATCTAATTCCGTATCTTTTGCTCTATTTGCGCAGCTGCAGTTGACCCTGGGATTGGACCTGGTTCTGTTGCTGAGGATGTGACTGTTGCTGCTGGTGTTGGGATTGAGATTGCTGCTGTTGCTGCTGATGATGATGCTCCTCATCGTCGCTGTGTTCTTCACGTAACGGCAATGAATCGATCTGCTTAGCGGTTGTTACCTTTTTATTTCGCTGCCAGGTGAAGACACGCGCCATTTGTAGAAACTTTTTGCGTGACATTTTGCCCATGTTCTTAAGTCGCTCCTGGAATGGTGCATCATCTTCGCCCTTGGCCTTGCCAGTCTGTTCCTTTTCCAGTGCACTCATAAAGTCCTGATTCCATCGCAGCTGATTCATAAACTCCTCATTCTGTAGCATCAGGGCAAACTGTTCATCGGGCAACTCAAAATCCTGCTGACTTCCGGACGGCGCCACACGCAGAAATCCAGGTGGCAGGATACCTAATATAGGAGGATTCCAATTTCTGCTTGTGTTGTTGGACAATGCGACGGTGTGGCTGGTACTGCGCTTGGTGGGTGTATTGATGGCGCTACTACCGCCCTTAGTTGAAGCTCCGAACGGACGTTGTTTGGGCGAAGCGCCCGTATTATGATGATTCAGCGAAGCATTTACTGTGCTCAGCAATTGCGTGTTACCAACATTAGAAGTAACGGCTGCGACAGAACTTTCTGTGCCGCCATCCGTAGCGTCGATGATTAACTGCTGCTTCTGATTGCGTCGTAGCTCTCTGTCCGTATCGGTAAGATTGATGAGACTCTGTTGTGGTGAGACATTAGCATCCAGTTCATTGCGCAGTTTTTCGTTCTAATCACACATGCGGTTAGTGTTAGTTAGTAGACTCTTAGTATACACAAGCAGACACACACCTACACACTCACAATCTATCTCACGCACACACTTTACATATGTACCTGGTTGTCAGTTGACATAGCGAGTAGTTGGTCAATGGTTTGATCCACTGCACCCAAATTGGCGCGCAGAACAGCTTCAATTACTTCACGGTCAATGTCAGGAAACATCTTTTTAAAGTCGGCCATGGCCTGTGAAAATTCCAACTGCAACGTTGATGTAGCCATGATGATTTTCTTATTTTTAATTTTCCTTCCCCCTTTTTTTGATCCAGCTGAATAGCCGATAGTAGAGCTGTGTATATGATAACTACTCGTTACAAATACTTTTATATAAAAAGTTACTTTACTTAAAGTAAACAGATTATATTAGCTAAATTGTATAAAAAAGATTTTAAATTAGTTCAAATTGACTTGCTTATAAAAATAGATATGTCGCAGTAATATAGTTAAATAAGATTTGTGTCCAATGTGTACCGCAGTCACCGTTGTAAATGTGATTGCTTAATTACAATATTGTCATCGCTGTGACTTATCGATTCGTTTCAGGTTGAACAGTGCTGGTTAATGCTTTATATATCGGCGCACTTCACGTTCAAATTCAATCAATGTAGTAGCACCCAACGTTTGCACAATTTAAGTATTAATATTTATGTTATTATTGTGAGTCATACTTCAATTACTGCGTCAATTGTCAGAAAATCAGGCAGGTCGGCAGTCTCGTGATTGTGCTGTTATTGCAGCAGCACGTGTGCTCAATTGTAGTTCTGGCATAGATATATAAATATCTACATGTCACGTTGCGATTATTCGTTTTAATAAGTGTCAATTATGCTGACGTATTTTAGTATTTAATATTTGAGTTGCATGTCAACAGGGAATCGGATATTCTAAAAAAAAAAACAAGGAGCTTATCTTGGCTAATTACAATTTGTGAAACTGATGTAACAATAAAAATTAATTTGTATGACATTTGATGTGTAGGTGGTATTATCAACACCAATATATGTGAAAGTTCAACATGGGTGACACATGCTAAGCGCCTCTGATTAAAAAAAATTCAAAATTAGGCGACAATTAAAATGCTGTGTCAGCCGACATTTTTAATTAATTTATAAACCAAGCTAAAGACCGATGTCTGGAGCAGATAAGAAAGATTTTCCAGATGTTTCAATTATTCATATATTGATCTTTTGTAATTTTTTAAAGATATTTCATCATATTTTCTATATATATATATATATATATATATATATATATATATATATATATATATATATATATATATATATATATATATATATATATATATATATATATACATATATTTATTTTTTTTATTTTTAGAAACAACGGCTAAAATTAGTCCTTTTTAATGTTCATTATTTTTTAGTATTATGTTTGTAAATTTCCATTTTATATTTAAAACTATACTTTACATTCAATTATATAAAAATAGGAAGTTGTTTGACTTATTTTAAGTTATTGTCTTGCACTAGTTTTCTGATATTTAAAACTTTTGGTTTTTATTCTGTATGTATATATATAATCTACGACATTGACCCAATTAACTTTCACAATTTTCTACTTATTCTAGTTTATTAAACAACAATAAACAATTTTATGTGTATATATATTTTTGTTGTTGTAAAATATAGTTTGATGGATTACTCCAGTCAAAATCCAAGGTTTTTCGTTTCAATGAACAGAGCTCATTGACTGTTTGAAAATGTCATGCGATGCTCTATGTTAAGGAACACTATCTGGGGGATAATTCTTGAAGGTAAAATAAATGTTAAATGCTTAAACATAAGGCTAATCAAATGATGGAAAGGAAAACAATTAAATTTATTTATATTGAAATTAATATTTCAACTTTTAATTACATTTGCCTACTTTAATGTGAAGAGATAATATTAATTATGTTGGTGTATTATTACATTTTTATTTAAATATGTTGTATTATATGTATATATTTTATTAATATATCTTTATTATATATTCTTTTGGTATAATAATATTTTTATAAACTAATAAGCTGCTTTATCTATAGCGCACATTTTAATTTTTGTTAGCTATGAAAAAAAGCGTGGCATCGCATACAGCCACGCATGGAGGTTCGGGACAGAGATTGGACCGAAAAATTTAGGAAATCGTCCAGCAGTGATTTGGATTTAGTAGATGTGCGATTTGCATAGTCGAGTTTAGTTTGCAAACAACCAAGACAGCATTAAGAACAACTGAAGCTGTCTCTCACTCATATTTCTGACATACATATATGCACATATTTATTACAAACTGAAAGTTTACGGGTTAAAAGTGCAAGTGAGCAAACATTTCAACCTGACCGCCCACTCGGGCATTAGAAACACTCGACTCAACCGCCCACCGATTTGTCGTTCTGAAGTGCCGAAGTAGTCGCAAGTCGCGTCGTCTCTACTCGTAACTGTATATCTCGGGATAGTTAGTATCTGTGTGTGTGCAATACCTGTTGATTTATCCTTTTTTTGTGCCTGCTACACTGGCTGTGCCTATATAAGCAAATGCGTGCTACGGATTTGCGTTCATTGGACACTGTCACACCCAACGCTTAACATTTGCGTGAAAAGTGAAAAAACAGTTTTTTAATTCAAATGTTCAATTGTTGTGAGTGTTTTTGTTAATCCAGCATAATAAAGGTGTATATTTTTATTAATTTGTCGCAAGGTAAGCTAAAAATTGAATTTAGAGTATAGTCGTATCTATAAATATATATTTATCAATAAAAAAAATAAAGTAAACAAAGTTTCCGTAAATTTAAAAATGTTAAACTTCAGCCGAAAAGCATAAACTACCTATCAATCCACATATGTACCTAAAATAAACAACTTCCGTCGTTATCTATCTATCATTCTATTTGCCTTTTTATACCCTGAGCCCATTGAAAATGGGAAATCAGGGTATAATGGTTTTGTGAAAATGTATGTAACAGGCAGAAGGAGGCGTGCCACACCCCATAAAGTATATATATTCTTGATCAGCGCGACAAGACGAGTTGATATAGCCATGTCCGTCTGTCCGTCTGTCCGTCTGTCCGTCCGTCCGTCTGTCCGTCTGTCCGTCCGTCCGTCTGTCCGTCCGTCCGTCTGTCCGTCCGTCCGTGTGAACGCTGAGATATTTTTAAGTACGCAACGTAGAGACTTGAAATTTTACATGAATACTCGATAATACCATACGCTGCACAAGTTTATAAAATTTTTCCGATAACTCATTCCATTTCGATTTTATGAGCATTTATCGATAATTTTAATGTGTTTTTAAGGCTTGGTTTGTACATCTTTTGAGCTAGAGACTTCAACTTTGCTGTGTAGTTGCGTGCAATGAATACGGAGATAACGTTATCTTTAGATTTTGGATGCCACGCCCCATTCGCCCCCAATAGCCCCCTATTTGTAAAAAGCGCAAATCAAATACTAGAGACTTGTGCTTTGGTACATACACACATATGAATGACATTAATAAGTTGTGAAAGTTTGATGCACTTAGTCCATCGCTAAGAAAAGTTATTAAACAATTAAGTTCCCATAGTAATGTCCACATTGCTGACCAAGCGCAGTCGCTGCATCAACTGCTCAGTTGGCAGAGCGCGCGCTTATGCGTGCGTGCATATGTATGTGTGTATGTGTTGTTTGTATGTATGCATACAAAATCGTAGAATGACTTGATATTTGGCTCTTCACAGGGCTCAGGGTATCCCCTAGTCGAGCAGTCTCGACTAGAGCACTCTTACTTGTTATACCCTGAGCCCATTGAAAATGGGAAATCAGGGTATAATGGTTTTGTGAAAATGTATGTAACAGGCAGAAGGAGGCGTGCCACACCCCATAAAGTATATATATTCTTGATCAGCGCGACAAGACGAGTCGATATAGCCCTGTCCGTCTGTCCGTCCGTCCGTCCGTCCGTCCGTCCGTCCGTCCGTCTGTCCGTCTGTCCGTCTGTCCGTCCGTGTGAACGCTGAGATATTTGTAAGTACGCAACGTAGAGACTTGAAATTTTACATGAATACTCGATAATACCATACGCTGCACAAGTTTATAAAATTTTTCCGATAACTCATTCCATTTCGATTTTATGAGCATTTATCGATAATTTTAATGTGTTTTTAAGGCGTGGTTTGTACATCGTTTGAGCTAGAGACTTCAAATTTGTTGTGTAGTTGCGTGTAATGAATACGGAGATAACGTAATCTTTAGATTTTGGAAGCCACGCCCCATTCGCCTACAATAGCCCCCTATTTGTAAAAAGCGCAAATCAAATACTAGAGATTTGTGCTTTGGCACATACACACATATGAATGCCATTAATAAGTTGTGAAAGTTTTATGCACTTAGTCCATCGCTAAGAAAAGTTATTAAACAATTAAATTCCCATAGTAATGCCCACATTGCAGCCCAAGCGCTGCAGCCCAGTCGCTGCGTCAACTGCGCAGTTGGCAGAGCTCGCGCTTATGCGTGCGTGCATATGTATGTGTGTAAGTGTTGTTTGTATGTATGCATACAAAATCGAAGAATGATTCGATATTTGGCTCCTCACAGGGCTCAGGGTATCCCCTAGTCGAGCAGTCTCGACTAGAGCACTCTTACTTGTTTAATAATATTTTTCGACATTAATGTTGACCTTGTAAAAATAGGCATTTAAATTTGTAAATGAACATAAATATTTCGTTGGATATAATAATTTTTCAATTATATCTAACGAAATATTTATATTCATTTATAAAAATAAATGCCTATTTTCTACAAGGTCAACATGATTGTCGCAGAATATTAAGAATTTTCCATTATTAATCTTCCTTCCACACTGAGTAAAGTCCCAAGATTCGGTACCATATAGGCTTCAAAGACAATTTATACAAGATGATAATTAATAATTTTGAAATGCATACATGATATTAAAAAATACATTAGAAACGCACTATCTCTCTCTCTGTCCCTTTCTCTCTCTCCCTCCCTCTCTCTCTCTCTTTCTCTCTCTCTCTCTCTCTCTCTCTGCCTCTCTCCCTCTCATTCTTTCTCTCTCTCTCTCTCTCTCTCTCTCTCTATCTATCTCTCTCTCTCTACGCGCACTGAAAGTCAATTAAATCTTAGGTCATTTCGTAACATTTTATTATTCCCATTGATAATGATTTGTGATTTGTATTTTGTTTTATTTATAAACAGACATAATATTTTATTTTTATGTGCAAACACACTCAATTATCGAGCACAGTTTGTGATGAGAACCCGAATTAATATAATTATTACTATTTTTTAACACAAGAAGTGTTAAAAAAAAAAAGTACCTATTCCTCATATCAGCGCTTGAAAAAAATTGAAAGTGAATTAGAAACAATAATACTATGATGTATGTTTAGATTATTATATACACCAGATTCAAGTCTCGTGATACGGATCATTCTGAAAAAAAATGAGAGCAACTAATATGCGTTGCGGTGTTTTTCTTTTTTTGGTACCGATAACTTCTTAGCTAAAGGTTAGTTTCGCTGATTTCCTCAACGCGAATACAGTTGAAATTTAAAAAGAGGGAGTGTCTTTATGAGCAAAGGTTTTGGCTTGATAAGAATTAGATCTTGTGATCGACACGATAGTGACGTATGACGTAGAAAGCTATAATAACTTGTCTACAGATAACTTTACAAGGTAAGACAGGTAAACATTTTCTAATAAGTAACGCAAAAGGCGTTTGCTGTCAAATAAATCGGACGACCTCCCTCTTTACTAACAGTGGTCCCACCAACTCAATAGTTGACAGTAATGGACGAAACGCTTATCCGATCATCGATGAGGTAATTAGTGGGAGGGACGAGCAGCGCATATGTGAGAGTTCAATGATATTTGTACGCGTTTGACCTTGACTTCGATTTATGTTTTAAAAAATACCGACATGAAACTCAAAATGCTAACAATCTTTATAAGTGTATATGTGGATGTACATATATAGAAAGATTTGCTTGGCGCTAAGAATTAGCCACGACATCGACGCTTTATCAGCGTATTATCAGTAGTCCTAAAAATGCGTTTGCCGCGATTACGACTACGAATACGATTCGTATTCGCCCATTACTCATGGAGCGCGGTCAATGTTGACCCCAGCTTAACGCAGATTCTAAAAAAGTACGTCAATTACATTATATATATATATATATATATATATATATATATATATATATATATATATATATATATATATATATATATAATGTAATTGACGTACTTTTTTAGAAATATATATATATATATATATATATATATATATATATATATATATATATATATATTATATAGGAAATTTTTGCCAGTTTTCATGAGGTCTATAAATCGTTTATTTGTTTATTTGACATTGCAAATTAATAGTTCTTGTAGGTTCTGTGAAAAGTAGTAAAACACCATATAAACTCGTGTTGTTTCTTTTTCCCTGGTCCATGTTTGTTAACTATAAATACTCAACTGACACTTAAGCTGAATAATATTGATTTGATTTGTATGGCAAATTCTTAATAGTTTATCTTTAGAAAACAAATTTATTTGGTAGATTTGGCACTTTAAATAAATGTCAAGGCATTTAATCTGTTGACCCTGTCCACGGTACAGGACCTTTCGAGTCACAGTTGAGCATAATTAGCCATTAATATTTCACCAACAGTAATTAGGGCATTCGCAGACCGCGTCACGGTTTTGCGTAGCTTGCCATGTGATATGCCATTGGGGCTGTGGGTGGGGTTATGCTGGCTTGATTAGGCTTCAAAGTGCTTTTGATATATTTTTAGCCGATTCGCAAAACGTAACGAAAGTTTAAGTGGTTTGCGCCCTATTTGTCAACGTGACTTGTTCTGTTTGAAATACCCAACACCTTTAAATGAAGCCTATGAAAAACGGAGAACGTGCTACTGAAAATTTTTCTAAAAAGCACAAAAAGAACCATTTCGCATATTTTAACATTGGAAACTTTGTTTGTTTCAATGGAAGTTGTAATATGAAACCTTTTTTCGTAAGCGGTTGGCCTGGTGTAGGTGTTGGGGGAGGAGCTCGACTGGTTTTTAATTGTCAGCTAGTTGAAAACAAACTCTTACACCTGCCTATGCACGCATGGTTTTGTTCTTTCTAACATCTCTCTCTTCCTCTCTTCCCCTCTCTTTTTCTTTTTTTCTATCTCTCTCTCTCTCTCTCCCTCTCCCTCTCCCTCTCTCTCAACAATTTAGTAAGCACTGGAACAACAACGTGATGGCAACGTTCGGCTGCTCTATCGCCCATCAGCTGGCTCTTGTCATTGTTCTGCTGTCAATTGCGTCGCACTTGTCGCCAGGACACGCACAGCAAAGACTGGGCATTGATGAGCAACAGCAACCAGCAATGGAAATGTTTTTCAACGAGCTGCTCGGCTCCGGACCGGCTGATGACAAGAGCAACTATTATGCTCAGCAGTTGGTGAGTGTCCGATATATGCAGATATAATTGCAAACAAATAATTTCTAGTTGTATATACACTTAAAGTATAAATACTGCTATAAATTATGGCCCTGTACTAAGTGGAAAGATTTGTTTGAGTGTAGGTAACAGGCAGGTAATCGTCACTGGCTTCAATAATGTAACTCTTGGGAATCCTCCAACAACTTACAAAAAATTAACATACAATTTGATATAAATGAAATCAAAGTATTTTTACAGATGCAAACTCAATTTAGAGTTCAAATCATAAAGAAATTATGGAGATGACAGATGTCAATGTTACTAAGTCACAGAATCGACAAGAGCTTTGAGAAACTTACAATTAGAAGTATGAAATATATAAATAAAATAATATTTATTTATTTTTGAGAAATTGCAGCTTAACTAAATACATGAAGTTTTAAAAAATGAACTAAACGTTAAATTCAACATTTAATTCTTGCTATTCCAGAAGTACCAACAGCTGAAGCATCAGCTGCAGCAGCAGCACTTGCGACTAAAGCAATTGCCAATCGTTTACTTTGCTAACCAATGGCCCTCGTTTCGGGATTTCGCCATGAACACCGATTACGATGCGTTGGAGCCCGTCGATAGCTCGGACAAAGAGCGCGAGCGTGATCTGCAGGGATCTCAGCTCTTAGCACATCTGCACCGACTAGCAGACAATGCTGTGAATAACGATAATCAGCTACTCAAGCTGAGCTCCGGTGTTAAGCAGCACAATAATAAGAGGAATGCGCAGTGTGAGTACAAATTACATTTTAAATAAGTTTTAATTTGAATTTCAATAAATAAAGTTAATACAGATTTAAGTGAAGTTTGGTGCTTTAATTTCTGAATAAACTAAAGTTTAGTATATCAAGTTAATCGATATTTCATTCTTAATTAAAGAAATAAATGAGGTTAGAATGCAACAAGAAAATCGTTTGATTTAATTAAGTATTGTATATGTAGATAGTAAAACAGATTAAAACAAGTAAGAGTGTTCTAGTCGAGACTGCTCGACTAGGAGATACCCTGAGCCTTGTGAAGAGGCAAATATCAAATCATTCTACGCTTTTTTTAAGCATGCATAAAAACAACATATACACACACACACACATATTTGCACGCACACATAGGTGCGCGGTCTGCCAACTTCGCAGTTGACACAACGACTGCGCTTGGGCAGCAATGTGGGCTGCGTCAACTATGCAGTTGCAGAGCGCGCGCCTATACGTGCATGCATGTGTATGTGTGTATGTGTTGTTTGTATCCATGCGTAAAAAACCGTAGAATGATTTGATATTTACCTCTTCATAGGGCTCAGGTTATCTCCTAGTCAAGCAGTCTCGACTAGAAAACTCTTACTTGTTATAATTTGAAGTGATATAAAATGAGTTAATTTCGCATTACCTTCCAAGAATTCCAAGCAGTTGATGTTCAGAGTTTGCTAACGAATGTCAATTTGTAGTAATATATTTTGTTTAATATTAAGTAAAATACAATGTTGTTGAATTCAAACAATGTAAAACTGTACGTTGCATGGTAAAACTGTTAAAGTATAAATTCATTTATATATTATATTCCCGATATTCGCATCTCCTATTTTTACAAATAGTTCGTAAACAATGTAAGTGTTGCATGAGAATTTAAAAGAAAAATGTATTTTTACCTTTACTAACATATTTGCTATATTTCTATTCAGATATGAGGCCATGCCATTTTAAAATCTGTAATATGGGACGCTAGCGCAATACTGGTGCAAAGTCATCTAACTGATCCGATTTACTGGAGCATAGCAAAGCCAAATGCAATGGATGCCATTAAAATACAAATACAGCAAAAAAAAAAAAAAAAAAAAAATAATAATAATAATAATAATAATAATAATATTGCAAATGCAAATTTATAAAATTTATGCTATATACGCAAAAGTATTTCATATTAGCTTTACTTATCATATATATACTTAATATAATGCATTATTCCACTAGTATTTTTTCTTTTAAATGACGTTCAAACCAATGTAGTTATTTATTAAATGCTTAGTGTTATTATTGCACCATATTTATTGAAAACAAAGATACACATATATGGACAAATACACACACACACACACACACACACATATATATATATATATATATATATATATATATATATATATATATATATATATATATATATATATATATATATATATATATATTATTTATTTATTTATTTATATGTTTATAGTAATAGATGATAATGATTCGTGAATAAAGAATTATAATTATTTGACAAATGGGACGCAAATGATTCCAACAAACAAACAATTTCTTACTAAAGTTTCTCAAATTAATTTAAAATGGGAGTTCAGGGTATAATGGTTTTGGAGAAGTACCTATTCAGAGCTGTACAGTAGCGGTTTTTATATCCTGAGCCCATTGAAAATGGGAAATCAGGGTACAATGGTTTTGTGAAAATAGCAAGACGAGTCTATATAGCCCTGTCCGTCTATCCGTCCGTCCGTCCGTTTGTGCGTCCATGTGAACGCTGAAATATTCTAAAGTACGCAACGTAGAAACTTGAAATTTTACATGATTACAAAGGATTCTGTATATAGCATCAGGTAAGTGAATCTTAAGCTTGTATCTGAGACCAGAGTACTAAACTCTGTCAAACTGCTCTTTGACGCCCATGAAGACAGTAGATCGATAATTATCTCTATCGTATGCTTTCAGCTTGAAGTGCGTGATACGATGCAAGATTGGTATTTATCGCCCCAATTTGTAATTTATAAATGCGCATACATCTACATTAAATATTCCTAGCCATATATATAAATTTTCATATATTAAATGCGCCATACGTTTATATTTCCACATATAACAAATGTCTAAAGGCAATATATACACGCCTATGGTATTACGTTTTTTAAGCGATAAGCAAGCATCTTATTATTCTAATAAAGTTAAAAAAATGTTTTTGGTTACATTAACTTTAGCCTGTGTTAATCTACTTATATGTCGTATTCTATAAAATATCTATAAAACAAGTTATCAATTGTATTATTATAAACAATTTTTGCAGCTTTGCAAGATTTGTATAATTTCTGCTATGATTCAATGAAATAAAATTTTACTTTCTAGTCTTCAAATTGTGACAAATATAACCATATGAATGAATTAGCATTTTTATAAAATGTAAAAAATTCAATAGAATCATATGCTGAAAGTTTCATCAAGTTCCGTTAAGTCAGTCGCAATCTATTAAACAAAACGTTTGGCCAATTATGACACGCACGTGTTAAGCAGCAACAGCAAAATATATTTACATTTACACATACATATGTATGTAGGTACATTGAAACGTGCAAGCGCGTTTGCTTATGCATGGTCACAAATAAATTCAGCTCCATTCATTCTAGCATATTCTTCAACCAAAATTGTTATTGAGTTGTGTTTGCATTTTCAGCCGCTTCTTTAGTTTTGTATTTGTCAAATATCGCCGTTTATACACATACATTCAAACCGACCACCGTTTTTGTATGTACACATATAAATACATACGTTCATATGCGCGCATTTCAGCATTTTCTAAGAATCACAATTGCGATTGATTTATGTTTATATTGTGTTTGCATTAACAGCAGCTTCTATAGTTTTGTATTTGTCAAAAGTCGCTCTTGTAGTGAAGTAGTTTCGGATTTGCCAACAGGCAATGCAAAACTGATGTGGCGTAGCAGGTAGATGAAAAGCGTGTAAGCAAAAGGGTCCGCGTTTGAGACGCGGCGGCGACGGCATGAAAATAGTTGCGCAGCTGTTCGTGCCTACAAACATAATATGTATGTAGACACGAACAGCTGCGCAACTATTTTCATGCCGTCGCCGCCGCGTCTAGTCTAGTGGTGAATTGAGGAAAAAATATCCAGCCTGTGCAGCCTCTAAAAGTAGGCTACAGACTATGCTCAACGTATATAACGTACATTTTTTACAATTCTCAACTGGTTTTAACAGTGAGCCAATGGAGTGCTGAATATTTAGTTTTGAAGTTATCGTTCGACGGCCTTATGGCTATGATCAAATTATGACATTTGATCTTATCAGTTTAGCGTCTAATAGTTTCTCCATCGGAGGGCAATTAATGTTAAAACTGGTTTTTGGAATTGAATGGGTTGATAGGGGGTCGGGGCATGATATCGAGTATAAAGTACTGTAATTGTACTCATGATTAGTATAACTAATCATGCAACCAGTGTTGCCATTTTGGCTAATTTTCGGCTAGATCTGGCTTATTTTAAGTGCGATTGCGGAAATTTTTTATTTTAATATAATAAGCCACAGCGGTTTAGCTTTATTGCGTATTTTCGTTTTTTATTGTGTTTGCATCAACAACAGCAGCTTCTATAGTTTTGTATTTGCCAAAAGTCGCCCTTGTAGTGAAGTAGTTTCTTTTTTTTTTTTTTTATTAAAAGAGGTGCATATTATTTTATTAACTAGCTTACTGCTACCTAATGTGGCAACTTAATCTAGTTTTACATTAGTGAGAACAATATATCACAGGCGATATAGCTGTGTATTATTTGAAGTAGTTTCGGATTTGCCAACAGGCAATGCAAAACTGATGTGGCGCAGCAGGTAGATGAAAAGCGTGTAAGCAAAAGGGTCCGCGTTTGAGACGCGGCGGCGACGGCATGAAAATAGTTGCGCAGCTGTTCGTGCCTACAAACATAATATGTATGCAGACACGAACAGCTGCGCAACTATTTTCATGCCGTCGCCGCCGCGTCTAGTCTAGTGGTGAATTGAGGAAAAAATATCCAGCCTGTGCAGCCTCTAAAAGTAGGCTACAGACTATGCTCAACGTATATAACGTACATTTTTTACAATTCTCAACTGGTTTTAACAGTGAGCCAATGGAGTACTGAATATTTAGTTTTGAAGTTATCGCTTCACGGCCTTATGGCTATAATCAAATTATAACATTTGATCTTATCAGTTTAGCATCTAATAGTTTCTCCATCGGAGAACAATAAATGTTAAAACTGGTTTTTGGAATTGAATGGGTTGATAGGGGTTGGGACATGACATGACATTGACTTACTTTACTTGACTTGTACTCATGATCCAGATCGCGAGATTTGTGGTCTGAAGAATGGACTTGTTCAGTAAATAGATTGCATTTGCTGATCTTTTACTGGCAGACAACGGACCTACAACAACATGAACCAGAAAGTAGTACATCCCTTGGTTTACGGTAGACACGAGTATGCAGACTTCTCAGTGAGACCCAGATCAACCTGATAAGGAAAATACGAATCTTGTTTGTCCAATTCCTCTTGTCCAGAGAATAAGTTCTCATATAATCGTCTCCTACACTACTTTCGCTGAAGCACCAGTATCCGATAGCAGCAGCACATGCTTTGTAACCCAAGATTCCTGCCAGATGTTGAATTGATGTAAGACCTGACCTGCACAGTCCCGGAATCTAGATGATACGGAGGCTACTCTCATCATAGTTAGGGGATGATTTTTGTTCTTAAACATGAACATGTCAAATGCAGCTATTAGTTTAGTATAGTCAGGAATAGAATAGATCAGCAGCACGGCTTTGCATCTTCTTTTTAGTCGACTTTTTTTTACAATTCTCAACTGGTTTTAACCGTGAGCCAATGGAGTACTGAATATTTAGTTTTGAAGTTATCGTTTTACGGCCTTATGGCTATGATCAAATTGTGGCATTTGATCTTATCAGTTTAGCATCTAATAGTTTCTCCATCGGAGAACAATAAATGTTAAAACTGGTTTTTGGAATTGAATGGGTTGATAGGGGGTTGGGACATGACATGACATTGACTTACTTTACTTGACTTGTACTCATGATCCAGATCGCGAGATTTGTGGTCTGAAGAATGGACTTGTTCAGTAAATAGATTGCATTTGCTGATCTTTTACTGGCAGACAACGGACCTACAACAACATGAACCAGAAAGTAGTACATCCCTTGGTTTACGGTAGACACGAGTATGCAGACTTCTCAGTGAGACCCAGATCAACCTGATAAGGAAAATACGAATCTTGTTTGTCCAATTCCTCTTGTCCAGAGAATAAGTTCTCATATAATCGTCTCCTACACTACTTTCGCTGAAGCACCAGTATCCGATAGCAGCAGCACATGCTTTGTAACCCAAGATTCCTGCCAGATGTTGAATTGATGTAAGACCTGACCTGCACAGTCCCGGAATCTAGATGATACGGAGGCTACTCTCATCATAGTTAGGGGATGATTTTTGTTCTTAAACATGAACATGTCAAATGCAGCTATTAGTTTAGTATAGTCAGGAATAGAATAGATCAGCAGCACGGCTTTGCATCTTCTTTTTAGTCGACTTTTTTTTACAATTCTCAACTGGTTTTAACCGTGAGCCAATGGAGTACTGAATATTTAGTTTTGAAGTTATCGTTTTACGGCCTTATGGCTATGATCAAATTGTGGCATTTGATCTTATCAGTTTAGCATCTAATAGTTTCTCCATCGGAGAACAATAAATGTTAAAACTGGTTTTTGGAATTGAATGGGTTGATAGGGGGTTGGGACATGACATGACATTGACTTACTTTACTTGACTTGTACTCATGATCCAGATCGCGAGATTTGTGGTCTGAAGAATGGACTTGTTCAGTAAATAGATTGCATTTGCTGATCTTTTACTGGCAGACAACGGACCTACAACAACATGAACCAGAAAGTAGTACATCCCTTGGTTTACGGTAGACACGAGTATGCAGACTTCTCAGTGAGACCCAGATCAACCTGATAAGGAAAATACGAATCTTGTTTGTCCAATTCCTCTTGTCCAGAGAATAAGTTCTCATATAATCGTCTCCTACACTACTTTCGCTGAAGCACCAGTATCCGATAGCAGCAGCACATGCTTTGTAACCCAAGATTCCTGCCAGATGTTGAATTGATGTAAGACCTGACCTGCACAGTCCCGGAATCTAGATGATACGGAGGCTACTCTCATCATAGTTAGGGGATGATTTTTGTTCTTAAACATGAACATGTCAAATGCAGCTATTAGTTTAGTATAGTCAGGAATAGAATAGATCAGCAGCACGGCTTTGCATCTTCTTTTTAGTCGACTTTTTTTTACAATTCTCAACTGGTTTTAACCGTGAGCCAATGGAGTACTGAATATTTAGTTTTGAAGTTATCGTTTTACGGCCTTATGGCTATGATCAAATTGTGGCATTTGATCTTATCAGTTTAGCATCTAATAGTTTCTCCATCGGAGAACAATAAATGTTAAAACTGGTTTTTGGAATTGAATGGGTTGATAGGGGGTTGGGACATGACATGACATTGACTTACTTTACTTGACTTGTACTCATGATCCAGATCGCGAGATTTGTGGTCTGAAGAATGGACTTGTTCAGTAAATAGATTGCATTTGCTGATCTTTTACTGGCAGACAACGGACCTACAACAACATGAACCAGAAAGTAGTACATCCCTTGGTTTACGGTAGACACGAGTATGCAGACTTCTCAGTGAGACCCAGATCAACCTGATAAGGAAAATACGAATCTTGTTTGTCCAATTCCTCTTGTCCAGAGAATAAGTTCTCATATAATCGTCTCCTACACTACTTTCGCTGAAGCACCAGTATCCGATAGCAGCAGCACATGCTTTGTAACCCAAGATTCCTGCCAGATGTTGAATTGATGTAAGACCTGACCTGCACAGTCCCGGAATCTAGATGATACGGAGGCTACTCTCATCATAGTTAGGGGATGATTTTTGTTCTTAAACATGAACATGTCAAATGCAGCTATTAGTTTAGTATAGTCAGGAATAGAATAGATCAGCAGCACGGCTTTGCATCTTCTTTTTAGTCGACTTTTTTTTACAATTCTCAACTGGTTTTAACCGTGAGCCAATGGAGTACTGAATATTTAGTTTTGAAGTTATCGTTTTACGGCCTTATGGCTATGATCAAATTGTGGCATTTGATCTTATCAGTTTAGCATCTAATAGTTTCTCCATCGGAGAACAATAAATGTTAAAACTGGTTTTTGGAATTGAATGGGTTGATAGGGGGTTGGGACATGACATGACATTGACTTACTTTACTTGACTTGTACTCATGATCCAGATCGCGAGATTTGTGGTCTGAAGAATGGACTTGTTCAGTAAATAGATTGCATTTGCTGATCTTTTACTGGCAGACAACGGACCTACAACAACATGAACCAGAAAGTAGTACATCCCTTGGTTTACGGTAGACACGAGTATGCAGACTTCTCAGTGAGACCCAGATCAACCTGATAAGGAAAATACGAATCTTGTTTGTCCAATTCCTCTTGTCCAGAGAATAAGTTCTCATATAATCGTCTCCTACACTACTTTCGCTGAAGCACCAGTATCCGATAGCAGCAGCACATGCTTTGTAACCCAAGATTCCTGCCAGATGTTGAATTGATGTAAGACCTGACCTGCACAGTCCCGGAATCTAGATGATACGGAGGCTACTCTCATCATAGTTAGGGGATGATTTTTGTTCTTAAACATGAACATGTCAAATGCAGCTATTAGTTTAGTATAGTCAGGAATAGAATAGATCAGCAGCACGGCTTTGCATCTTCTTTTTAGTCGACTTTTTTTTACAATTCTCAACTGGTTTTAACCGTGAGCCAATGGAGTACTGAATATTTAGTTTTGAAGTTATCGTTTTACGGCCTTATGGCTATGATCAAATTGTGGCATTTGATCTTATCAGTTTAGCATCTAATAGTTTCTCCATCGGAGAACAATAAATGTTAAAACTGGTTTTTGGAATTGAATGGGTTGATAGGGGGTTGGGACATGACATGACATTGACTTACTTTACTTGACTTGTACTCATGATCCAGATCGCGAGATTTGTGGTCTGAAGAATGGACTTGTTCAGTAAATAGATTGCATTTGCTGATCTTTTACTGGCAGACAACGGACCTACAACAACATGAACCAGAAAGTAGTACATCCCTTGGTTTACGGTAGACACGAGTATGCAGACTTCTCAGTGAGACCCAGATCAACCTGATAAGGAAAATACGAATCTTGTTTGTCCAATTCCTCTTGTCCAGAGAATAAGTTCTCATATAATCGTCTCCTACACTACTTTCGCTGAAGCACCAGTATCCGATAGCAGCAGCACATGCTTTGTAACCCAAGATTCCTGCCAGATGTTGAATTGATGTAAGACCTGACCTGCACAGTCCCGGAATCTAGATGATACGGAGGCTACTCTCATCATAGTTAGGGGATGATTTTTGTTCTTAAACATGAACATGTCAAATGCAGCTATTAGTTTAGTATAGTCAGGAATAGAATAGATCAGCAGCACGGCTTTGCATCTTCTTTTTAGTCGACTTTTTTTTACAATTCTCAACTGGTTTTAACCGTGAGCCAATGGAGTACTGAATATTTAGTTTTGAAGTTATCGTTTTACGGCCTTATGGCTATGATCAAATTGTGGCATTTGATCTTATCAGTTTAGCATCTAATAGTTTCTCCATCGGAGAACAATAAATGTTAAAACTGGTTTTTGGAATTGAATGGGTTGATAGGGGGTTGGGACATGACATGACATTGACTTACTTTACTTGACTTGTACTCATGATCCAGATCGCGAGATTTGTGGTCTGAAGAATGGACTTGTTCAGTAAATAGATTGCATTTGCTGATCTTTTACTGGCAGACAACGGACCTACAACAACATGAACCAGAAAGTAGTACATCCCTTGGTTTACGGTAGACACGAGTATGCAGACTTCTCAGTGAGACCCAGATCAACCTGATAAGGAAAATACGAATCTTGTTTGTCCAATTCCTCTTGTCCAGAGAATAAGTTCTCATATAATCGTCTCCTACACTACTTTCGCTGAAGCACCAGTATCCGATAGCAGCAGCACATGCTTTGTAACCCAAGATTCCTGCCAGATGTTGAATTGATGTAAGACCTGACCTGCACAGTCCCGGAATCTAGATGATACGGAGGCTACTCTCATCATAGTTAGGGGATGATTTTTGTTCTTAAACATGAACATGTCAAATGCAGCTATTAGTTTAGTATAGTCAGGAATAGAATAGATCAGCAGCACGGCTTTGCATCTTCTTTTTAGTCGACTTTTTTTTACAATTCTCAACTGGTTTTAACCGTGAGCCAATGGAGTACTGAATATTTAGTTTTGAAGTTATCGTTTTACGGCCTTATGGCTATGATCAAATTGTGGCATTTGATCTTATCAGTTTAGCATCTAATAGTTTCTCCATCGGAGAACAATAAATGTTAAAACTGGTTTTTGGAATTGAATGGGTTGATAGGGGGTTGGGACATGACATGACATTGACTTACTTTACTTGACTTGTACTCATGATCCAGATCGCGAGATTTGTGGTCTGAAGAATGGACTTGTTCAGTAAATAGATTGCATTTGCTGATCTTTTACTGGCAGACAACGGACCTACAACAACATGAACCAGAAAGTAGTACATCCCTTGGTTTACGGTAGACACGAGTATGCAGACTTCTCAGTGAGACCCAGATCAACCTGATAAGGAAAATACGAATCTTGTTTGTCCAATTCCTCTTGTCCAGAGAATAAGTTCTCATATAATCGTCTCCTACACTACTTTCGCTGAAGCACCAGTATCCGATAGCAGCAGCACATGCTTTGTAACCCAAGATTCCTGCCAGATGTTGAATTGATGTAAGACCTGACCTGCACAGTCCCGGAATCTAGATGATACGGAGGCTACTCTCATCATAGTTAGGGGATGATTTTTGTTCTTAAACATGAACATGTCAAATGCAGCTATTAGTTTAGTATAGTCAGGAATAGAATAGATCAGCAGCACGGCTTTGCATCTTCTTTTTAGTCGACTTTTTTTTACAATTCTCAACTGGTTTTAACCGTGAGCCAATGGAGTACTGAATATTTAGTTTTGAAGTTATCGTTTTACGGCCTTATGGCTATGATCAAATTGTGGCATTTGATCTTATCAGTTTAGCATCTAATAGTTTCTCCATCGGAGAACAATAAATGTTAAAACTGGTTTTTGGAATTGAATGGGTTGATAGGGGGTTGGGACATGACATGACATTGACTTACTTTACTTGACTTGTACTCATGATCCAGATCGCGAGATTTGTGGTCTGAAGAATGGACTTGTTCAGTAAATAGATTGCATTTGCTGATCTTTTACTGGCAGACAACGGACCTACAACAACATGAACCAGAAAGTAGTACATCCCTTGGTTTACGGTAGACACGAGTATGCAGACTTCTCAGTGAGACCCAGATCAACCTGATAAGGAAAATACGAATCTTGTTTGTCCAATTCCTCTTGTCCAGAGAATAAGTTCTCATATAATCGTCTCCTACACTACTTTCGCTGAAGCACCAGTATCCGATAGCAGCAGCACATGCTTTGTAACCCAAGATTCCTGCCAGATGTTGAATTGATGTAAGACCTGACCTGCACAGTCCCGGAATCTAGATGATACGGAGGCTACTCTCATCATAGTTAGGGGATGATTTTTGTTCTTAAACATGAACATGTCAAATGCAGCTATTAGTTTAGTACACAAGTTACCCAAATGATCAATTTGAGCCAGAGCTGTGTGTTGTGCGACAAAAGTTGCAATGCTGCAATTCCTGCTCTATAGTTTCAGCGGGCAAGCTAACAAAATCAATTTGTTTTTTTGCTGGTAGCCGCCAGTAGCATTGATGTGTTTTTTTGTTGTGGCATGTGCACGAAAATCACTTAACTGCCATTCATCACTTCTGCAATAGCTACAAAAAGACTCTCCCGCATGTCCGTTTCATCCTTGCATATCCAAGCCTTAGAATTCATCGCTTTTTTAGCCAAGCGTCGCGGCATTTGTTTATAGTCTTTTTTGGCATTTTGGCATTTTGGCATTTACTTGTGTGTACATACATTCATTACGAGCGCTTTTAATGTAGAGATGGTAAATTGCTTACAAATATTATACAAAAATATCCGTAATTTGCTTACAAATATTGCTTAAGAATATCGATATTGAAAAGTTACTTTTATAGAACATAATAAATATTCATTAAAGTTAAAAAAGCGGAAAAAAGCCAACAATATTTCTTAAAAAGCCAGAATACCCGCTTCCGCCATTTTAAATTTTATCCACCAAATTGGTCTTTAAAAACAGCTAGATTTGACTGAAAAACGCGAGTGGCAGCCTGACTAGTTGTGAATTGAGGGAAAAATATCCAGCGCAACAACAAAGTAGGCTACAGACTATGCTCAACGTATATAACGTAAATTTTTTTACAATTCTCAACTGGTTTTAACCGAGAGCCAATGGAGTACTGAATATTTAGTTTTGGGGTGTGTTTTACGGCCTTATGGCTATGATCAAATTGTGGCATTTGATCTTATCGGTGGCATGTGAACATCCGCTGAAATAATAAATGTTAAAACTGGTTTTGAGTGAATGGGTTGATAGGGGGTTGGGACAT
>JAWNPG010000060.1:4577500-4772042 GCA_035045145.1 Drosophila meridionalis | reverse complement strand
CCCCCCCCCCCCCCCCCCCCCCCCCCCCCCCCCCCCCCCCCCCCCCCCCCCCCCCCCCCCCCCCCCCCCCCCCCCCCCCCCCCCCCCCCCCCCCCCCCCCCCCCCCCCCCCCCCCCCCCCCCCCCCCCCCCCCCCCCCCCCCCCCCCCCCCCCCCCCCCCCCCCCCCCCCCTTTTTTTTTTTTTTTTTTTTTTTTTTTTCCCCCCCCCCCCCCCCCCCCCCCCCCCCCCCCCCCCCCCCCCCCCCCCCCCCCCCCCCCCCCCCCCCCCCCCCCCCCCCCCCCCCCCCCCCCCCCCCCCCCCCCCCCCCCCCCCCCCCCCCCCCCCCCCCCCCCCCCCCCCCCCTCCGCCGCCGCCGCCCCGCCGCCGCGCGCCGCCCCCCCCCCCCCCCCCCCCCCCCCCCCCCCCCCCCCCCGCCGCGCGCGCGCGCGCTCCCCTCCCCCCCCCCCCCCGCCCCCCGCCCCCCCCCCCCCCCCCCCCCCCCCCCCCCCCCCCCCCCCCCCCCCCCCCCCCCCCCCCCCCCCCCCCCCCCCCCCCCCCCCCCCCCCCCCCCCCCCCCCCCCCCCCCCCCCCCCCCCCCCCCCCCCCCCCCCCCCCCCCCCCCCCCCCCCCCCCCCCCCCCCCCCCCCGTTTTGTTTTGGTTGCGCCTACGATTGGGCGACTAGGCGAGCAAATCATTAAAATAAAGAAGAGTAAATAAAGTGTAGGTGCATTAATGTATAAGTCTCAGAGTCTGCATAAGTATCCAAGTGTCCATAATAGTTAATTAAGTGTTCCAGCCTTTTGCGTTGTCCCCTTTGCGGTTATTTTCCTATAAAAACTATGCAAATGATTGAGAGCGTGCGGCGGCTCTCTGTGCATGTCTGTGCATGCGTGTGTGTGTATCACTGTCTCTCTCGTTGATTTTTCGAGTGCGTGAATGGCGCGTGGACGACAGGGAATGCCAAAACATGTATACATGCATACATACAAACGTAATTGTGTATAATGAATGTGAGTGTGAGTGTGTCTGTGTGTGTAAATCATATTGAATACTTCTATTGCTGCTATAGACATAAGTATTCACATACATACATACAATTTGTCAAAAAACGTTTGCTTATCAGCTATACATATGCGAGATAATATATGTACGTACACACACACACACGCAGTTACAAATGGCACACAACTGCTCACAGTGAGGCATCTGAAAGACAACGGGCGCAAATGTAAACAAAACAAACGTGTGAAAGCGTTGAGGTCAAAAAGCTTAAAAAGCTTTCTTGAGATCGGCTCGCATGCGCGACAGGCAGCTATCTATATCTATATCTATATCTATATCTATATCTATATCTATATCTATATCTATATCTATATCTATATCTATATCTATATCTATATCTATATCTATATCTATATCTATATCTATATCTATATCTATATCTATATCTATATCTATATCTATATCTATATCTATATCTATATCTATATCTATATCTATATCTATATCTATATCTATATCTATATCTATATCTATATCTATATCTATATCTATATCTATATCTATATCTATATCTATATCTATATCTATATCTATATCTATATCTATATCTATATCTATATCTATATCTATATCTATATCTATATCTATATCTATATCTATATCTATATCTATATCTATATCTATATCTATATCTATATCTATATCTATATCTATATCTATATCTATATCTATATCTATATCTATATCTATATCTATATCTATATCTATATCTATATCTATATCTATATCTATATCTATATCTATATCTATATCTATATCTATATCTATATCTATATCTATATCTATATCTATATCTATATCTATATCTATATCTATATCTATATCTATATCTATATCTATATCTATATCTATATCTATATCTATATCTATATCTATATCTATATCTATATCTATATCTATATCTATATCTATATCTATATCTATATCTATATCTATATCTATATCTATATCTATATCTATATCTATATCTATATCTATATCTATATCTATATCTATATCTATATCTATATCTATATCTATATCTATATCTATATCTATATCTATATCTATATCTATATCTATATCTATATCTATATCTATATCTATATCTATATCTATATCTATATCTATATCTATATCTATATCTATATCTATATCTATATCTATATCTATATCTATATCTATATCTATATCTATATCTATATCTATATCTATATCTATATCTATATCTATATCTATATCTATATCTATATCTATATCTATATCTATATCTATATCTATATCTATATCTATATCTATATCTATATCTATATCTATATCTATATCTATATCTATATCTATATCTATATCTATATCTATATCTATATCTATATCTATATCTATATCTATATCTATATCTATATCTATATCTATATCTATATCTATATCTATATCTATATCTATATCTATATCTATATCTATATCTATATCTATATCTATATCTATATCTATATCTATATCTATATCTATATCTATATCTATATCTATATCTATATCTATATCTATATCTATATCTATATCTATATCTATATCTATATCTATATCTATATCTATATCTATATCTATATCTATATCTATATCTATATCTATATCTATATCTATATCTATATCTATATCTATATCTATATCTATATCTATATCTATATCTATATCTATATCTATATCTATATCTATATCTATATCTATATCTATATCTATATCTATATCTATATCTATATCTATATCTATATCTATATCTGTATCTATATCTATATCTATATCTATATCTATATCTATATCTATATCTATATCTGTATCTATATCTATATCTATATCTATATCTATATCTATATCTATATCTATATCTATATCTTTATCTATATTTTTTTAGCTCTATTCAAAAAGTATCTATTGTATTTCATCTTCGTTTACATACTACATTTACATCCGTTAATTTTATATGTTTTCAATGCAATACTGCTTTAGCAACCCATTGGGCTTTTACCCTATGCTGACTATATTCAACACACGCGTTTCGCTCTTGTACTCTAGCTCTACTAAACGCAACTCTATTTATATTCGCGCTCTTATACGAAATTGTATTACAAGCAGCTAAGAACTGCGCTGACAAGCGAAAAGTAAAACTTTTCTGTGTGTGTGTAAGAGTGTGTATGCGTGAGTGTGCGTTTGCGAGTGTGTGTATGTGAACTTGCGTGCGTAAGTGTGGAACAGAGTGCGGCACACTTCTTTGGACACTTGCTGCTCCAATTGCAAACTGTTCATTGAAAACTTTGACCCACATGGAAACTCTGAACCCAAAGAAATAATGAAAAAATTGAACATAGCAAAATGTTAAGCTAAAATGATTATTACTTGAGATCTTTGCTGATGCTCTAATAGGACCATGAATAAGTCTTCTGACTCGAACGTATAATTTTTTTCATATAGAACAAGTCCTGATTTTTATTTGATAACCGTCATTCAAAACGAGTATCATATTGAACGCCAATCTCTATTTAGGCACACAACGAAAATTTAGTACGATTCAACTCATGATATATAGTAATTCGATGTTAATACGTAGCTTAGTTTAATCTCCGTTTTTTCGAGCAATTTCTAATGTTTTAAAACGTTTATTTTTATACTCGTTTCCCAAAGGGAAAAAGAGTATATTGGTTTTGTGAAATGTCCGTCTTGCTGTCCGTCCGTCTGTCCGTCTGTCCGTATGAATGCAATATTTTTCTACGCTATTGAAGCTAGAGACTTGAAATTATATATTGAATTATAAAGTGTCAAGATTTTCCGGATACGCCCACTAGGGGCGTGGCAAATCGGAAAATGCTTGCGCCCATAGTTAAGAAATCATATTAGTTGAAGAGCTAGAGAGTTGAAATTTGGAATGTATACTTGCGTTGACCACCCAAGCTCAAAAATATATGGCGCATATATCTACGCCCATTGGGGGCGTGGCAAATCGGGAAAACTGTAACTTCTACAGTTTTAAAGCTATAATGCTGAAATTTGGCACGTAATTTAACGCTACGATTCTATAAAGATTCATAAAACGATTTGATGTCTACGCCCACTGGGGGCGTGGCAAATTGCAAAAAGCTTATAGCTCCTACAGTTTTAGAGCTAGACGATTCAAAATTGGATGTTTGTGTTACTGCGGGCCTCCTCTATTGATTCCTCAAAAATAAATCTTACGCCCCTTTGGGGGCGTGGTATATCGAAAAAATACCCTGTAACGTTACCCTAGACTCCTTCTAGGAACTTGCCAAATATGAAATGTCTACGTCTACTGGGGGCATGGTAAATTGGCAACAAAATTTGTAACGCCCAGCTGCAAAATTCATATGCCTGTGCCACCTATATAAATAAGCTTAATAAGAATTGCTAAGACGTTGCATTTCTGAGAAATATATGTAATTCGATTTGAATGTTGAAGTTCTGCAAATAATTTATCTGCTAAAATTATCATTTTTCGTATAGCCTAGGTCAGTTATGTTATTTTCTTTTAGTGTGTGTGTGACCATGACATAAAATGTAAATATCAAATATCGATTACACAAATATCGACTTAGTCCGAACAAAATTATTCCACACAAAAAAATTGACGATAGGACCCATCATGTATGTACATATGTATGTAGGCACGAACAGCTGCGCAACTATTTTCATGCCGTCGCCGCCGCGTCTCGAACGCGGACCCTTTTGCTTACACGCTTTTCATCTACCTGCTGCGCCACATCAGTTTTGCATTGCCTGTTGGCAAATCCGAAAATACTTCACTACAAGGGCGACTTTTGACAAATACAAAACTATAGAAGCTGCTGTTAAAGCAGACACAATATTCTTAGAAAATGCTGAAATGCGCGCATATGAACGTATGTATTTATATGTGTACTACATACAAAAACGGTGGTCGGTTTGAATGTATGCGTATAAACGGAGATATTTGACAAATACAAAACTAAAGAAGCGGCTGAAAATGCAAACACAACTCAATAACAATTTTGGTGGAAGAATATGCTAGAATGAAGGGCGCTGAATTTATTTGTGACCGTGCATAAGCAAACGCGCTTGCACGTTTCAATGTATGTACATATGTGTAAATGTAAATGTATTTTGCTGTCGCTGCTTAACGCGTGCGTGTCATAATTGGCCAAACGTTTTGTTTAATAGATTGCGACTGACTTAACGGAACTTGATGAAACTTTCAGCATATGATTCTATTGAATTTTTTACATTTTATAAAAATGCTAATTCATTCACATAGTTATATTTGCAAAAATTGAAATTGCATAAAATTCACATGAATCTACATAAATGCAAAATTTGAGATAAATTATTAAATTTAAAATACCAGATGCCCTTGTGGGAAACGAGTATCACGCTTTAGGTTTCGTCCTAAGGCAACGTTCTTACTTGTTTTAGTTTAAGTCAGTAGGAAACCTTAAAGGAAGGATTATCGCAGAGCTTATATTTTACATTCGCGTTTATAGTAAAATAAAATTAGTTATCATATTTTGTTAGGGGATATTATAAGCACAGAAATTATATAATAAGAGGTTGTTGGATTTCTAGATATACATAAAGAACTTACCGTAGTGAATGTAGAAGTCATGCATTCGATATTTTGTTTTTATGAATAAAGTTGAATTTTTTCAGATTTGAGATTGTAGAGTACTAGATAAATATCATTTTTTTGCACTATAGATATTAAATATACTTAAAGCAATTTTGAGTTGGTTGCTTTCTTTAATATAATTCAAACAGTCTAAGGATTAACTAATGAGAGTAAGCTAAACTAAAACTATAACTGGAAAATTAAAGCTCATAGCTGGGTAAGTAAAATATTATAAAATGGTAGCTAACATAAGTTTTTTTAAACATGTAATTTACGAATTGCGGAAATAGAAAAAAAAAAGTATAAGTAAAATAAAATATATGCTCACATTAAAAAAAAAGTGAATAGTTTATTTTGGCCAGAAAGAAAGCTGAATCAGCTCAGCAAGCGTTCAAACTTGGTCAATGCTTGGCTTAGCAGTTTTGCTGGCAACAGCCGTGGGCTGCTATATAAAGCCAAACGCTGGCTGCAGTCAATATCGCAGTTCGCAATTGCCGAAGTTCAGCACTTAATCCAAAAGTCAAATTAACTCTTAACATGAAGTTCTTTGTGTTCGCTGCTGTTGCCTGCCTGTTGGCCACATCCGTTGCCGCCGCCGACAAGGAAGAGAAGATGCTGGGCTCCGCTTATGGCGGCGGCTATGGCCAACCGGCTGCTGCACCAGCTTCCCAGGCTTATGCCGCGCCAGCTGCTCCAGCTGCACCAGCCTATTCTGCTAACGCCGCTCCAGCCTACTCGGCACCCGTCTCCATTCCCGCACCACCGTGCCCCAAGAACTATCTGTTCAGCTGCCAGCCCAACCTAGCGCCCGTGCCATGCAGCGCTCCAGCTCCCAGCTACGGATCAGCCGGTGCCTACTCCCAATACGCTCCAATCTACGCGCAACGCCCCCTGCGTTGGTAAAGCACAAACACCCTATGATAATTACAAAAGCAAGACAATAAATGACGATTCCACAACCGAAAACTCTAATACGTGATTTACTTTTGGTACGGATTCTTTAATGGGGCTTAAATTCAATTTTATTTTTCACGAACTGAAAAAGTTCGTAGGCTGTATATAACTACACAACTACACTATTATATAATGTTTTTATAATTTACATTATGATTTCTATTTATATTAATTTTATGGATAATAAATTGCTGACCCTTGAAGATGTAAGTAGTTTTTCCCCGCCAAGGGCACAATGATAAGCCTGTAGATAATACGCAATCCATTGCCAGTTTTGTGAGTGTATGATTTTCCCGAACGAAATTACTTTTACGAGTTTCTAAGTATATAAATGCATGTAAAACATAAATATGTATAAAATATTGTATCTCTCCGGCTCCCTTGATTAGCAAATCCGACTGTTGTGCGAGTTATAGTTTATATAGATTCAAATATAATTTATTTCTAAATTACCCGCAAGCAGCTATGAAAACAGCGAATTGTTTAATTTAATACAATTTCATTTAATTCATAATATGTATATGTATATAAAAACATTAACAAACTTTTCGCTTAAGTATTACGTAAAACTGATAGCTGCACAACAGCAGAAGCACATGGTATCGTATATCATATAATAAATATCTCACTGATTAGTATTTGGATAGCCAAATACAGTAAACAAAATAAATATGGGAAAGGTTAAATAAACGTGCAAATTCAAAAGAAAGAAATATGAAAACTTATCTATGGCGAACTAATTTCAACTGAAAGTCAATTAGAGTTGCACAATTTTCAAATCGCACTCACTACAACATGAAATCATATAGTGAAATCGAGAAAACTAAATGTGAATTACAAACATGTATTGCTGAGCAAATTCGAATTGAAAGTCAACTAAACGTCGTCAATTTTCCTTGAGAAATCGTTGAAAATTTGGTGTTAGCTCTTGCACTCAGTAGTCGTCGTGCTCGTCCGGGACATCATCGTAGAAACGCGCCGCCTGCAGCTGCTTGCGTATTGCACCCACTTGCGTCAGGATTTTAGGTGACGATGTGGACAACGTAAATTTCTGCACGACGGGCACCTGATAAATATTAGAATTGGTTAATAATAAACTTTGGATTCGAATATATCTACGCACCTCCCAGCGCTTCTTGAGATTGTCCATTTTTTGTTGCTGCCGGTTGCCGTCCAGCGTTGGGGCCGTCTCCTTGCGCGTCATCTTAGGCATTTCACGCAGCAGAGGCATGGATAAATTTTGCGTGGGTGTCTCATGTAGAACGATATCGCGGCGGCCCAGCGACAGTGGTGTTGTTTGCGTGCCACGGTGACGCGATTCGCTTTTGCTACGCAGTTCCAACTGCTGCTGCTGCTTGACTGCCAAGTCTCCATAATTTTTCAGGTAACGCGACAGACGCTGATCCGTTTCACGCCTCACGCGCTTCATGGCCTGCTCATCGGCGCTGTCCATCTCGAAGCTGTTGCTCGCACTGCCCGATGCGGTTGGCAGCAGCTGTTGATCCAGCTGCAGTGGCTTCACGGGCGTGGCCTTATAGTCCTCATGAAACACCGAATTGGGAGATATGTTAAAGGAGTACGGCGGCGGCGTGGTATCCACGAGATTCGAGCAATTATTCTCTGCTGCCGGCGGACAATTAACTTCCAGCACGCGAAACGCATCCTCTGTGGACTGCTCACGATCCAGCTGTTCATTGATGTGCGTACGCTCGGCATCACGACCGCAGGCAATCTCCTCCAGGCAGAACGAGCACAGATTGCGGCGACAGTTCATGCAGACATTACGCTCTCGCTGGCAGGCGCGGCAGACATCACTCTTCACCAGACACTGCCCACACATGGCGTACAGGCGTTCACATTTCAAACAGACCAGCGCATAGCTGTTCTGGCAATTGTGGTCGAGTGCAGCCGGGTCTAGGTTCGCCTCATCGCTCGAGGCTGTCTGCCCTTCGCTGCTCGGGGGCTTCAGTTTCAAGGCCAATTTACGCTGGCAGCGCAGACAACAGCTCTCGTAGCTCTTCAGCGGCTCATCGCAGAGCGGGCAAATCTTCTCGCACAAATGGAAGCATTCGCGCTCGATTTTTGCCATTTGCGGCAGTTCAAAATCGAGCTCCACGCCCGGCGGTAACGGCTGACCGCGTCGATATTCGTGCCGCGCCGAGTTGCTAAAGTATTTGTATACTTTGTTGGTGTTGCTGGTATTATTATTGCTGCTGCTGTTGCTGTTGTTGATGGTGGTGGTGGTGGTGTGGTTAGTGATGCCTTTGGTATCCTTTGAATTATTCAGCTCCTTGGCATGCAACAGCTGCGCATCCTCCTCCAGTTTAGCCAGCAGCTTTTCGCGCATCAAACGATTGCGTTCCGTCTCAATGCGTGCCTATTGAAGCGATTTAGCAGTTATTTTGAATAAAAAATAAAAAATCAGACTCTGTACACTCGGTACAAAAAAAATATAAAGCGAAATCAAGCGTCAAAGAATAAACATTTTTTACTTTTTATAGAATTTTTAGAATTTTTATAGAATAGCATATGCAATTTGGAAATTGAAATTTAAGGAACGTAATAACTTTGGCATTTCGAAATTTCAAACGAAATTAATGAATAATGTTATTTAATAAAACTAGAAAATATTAATGAAGGAACAGAGGATGGAATGACTTGTAGCATGATAATGGCAACATGAGGGAAGCAGAAATCGTAAGATACTAATGCGAATAGTATAAGACAAATATTGGAAAATAAAATCAAAACTAGGTAGCGAAAGCGAATGAAACAAAAGTTTATTGAAAGATATCGCAACTTTCATTCAAAATAAATTAGAAATATTAAGAAGTTTATTAAAAATAATAATTTAAATTGATATGCATTATAACAAAGTGAATATTGGAATATTGGAATAATGAACGTGGAAAGGTAACTCGAAAGGAAATGTGTTGGGAAATAAAATAAAATTAACAAATAAAATAAAATTGCAAACTTAATTCCAAAATGAAAATATATGGCATCTGTATGAATGGATTGAAAAACATACTGACTTTATTTAGAAAATTAACGATATTTACTTTTGATACCATTTTGATACCATTTTCAATATGAATACAAAGTCAGTAAAGATATGTATAAGAAAAGTTAGAGTAATTAGAAGCTATAGACAAAATGATTTAAGGAGCATACTTTGTGATACACAGGTGAAAGTATAGAATCAGCTTGATTGTAATTAATTTGATTCTAATATGAAAATCAAATAGAATTCAAAATGAAGACACCAAATTATTTATAAATGAAGTTGGATACATAAGATATCTAGATCTGATTAGAGCCTCATTATCATTCCAACTGAGGTGGCAAATGAGAAATTTGAACCTGAACCCACCTTTTCAACGCGCTGTTTTTCCTTTTCGAGCTGTTCCTCCAAGTGCATCGTCTTAAGCTGGGCCTCCAGACGCCTATGCGAAAATAGCCGAAAGTTACTGGGAATAACTTGGTAAAATATTGAACAATGTTTACCTGGTCAGTACCTCCTCTTGTCGGCGTTCCTTTTCTCGTAGCTTCTCGATGGAAAGTCGCTTTTCTTCGATTTGCTGCATCAAGTCCCGCTGGTACTCCTTTTTGCGTGCCGTCTCCAGTTCAGCACTGCGCATGTTGCGTTCATTGATGCCATCGCCGGTGACAATGTTGGAGAGCTCCACATGACCGAGATCATGGAGCAGTTGCTGTCGGGTCGTGGCCGTACGTATTTTCGGCGGAACATAATTGGGATTATTATTTACAATTAACTCTAGGTCAGTCTTATCCGTTCGGCTATGATTGGTGCTTGTGCTAGATTGACTGGAGCGTGCCGTAGTCTGCGGCTCCTCTGCGGTCGGCACTGAAGTTTGTGTTGTCGGCTTCAGCTGTCTGCGCTGTTTAGCCAATGGCGGATGCAGCATCTGAAAACAACACGAGTCAATTTATTGCCTGGAATATAAATTCCACACTGATTACCATAACGGATGACGCGATATGGTTTATGGCCCATGGTTCACGGCACTTACCTGGTGCTTAAGCAGGTTCTGCTGATTCTCGCGCTGTCGCTCACGCAAATAATTCTGACGTTTCTGATTTTCATTGTTGAAGCCGGGAAAATACGAATAAAATGTGTCCGTAACCCATTGCTCCATATCATCCTGTGCGAGAGAAAGAGAGAACGCGCTCAGTAAGTATTCCGATTATGCGGCGAGACTTTTATTTATATGTGTATATTATATAAATTATTTGCTTTTGGCGAGACCACTAACCACCAGCAAAAAACTCGTGTACATTTTGTACGCCGTACGCTTTACGCTGTACGGTGTGGTGCGTGGGCAGTCTAATGAGAGGCGCTGGAGGGGGCTGGAGCGTGGGGCTGCAAATTATTGCCCAGTAGCTGTTCCTTCGCCTTTTGGGGTCAGCCTATTGCCTGCGACGGGAGCTGCTCCAGCGAGGGCAGCACATTCCCTACTGCCAGCACCTTCTGCACATAATTTTTATGCCGGCGACGCTGACTTCGGCGCCGACGTCGAACATCGCGTGCAGCGTTGGCATAAGATTTTACTTTTTGTTATAGAAAATAAGTAAGTTTTCAGCAATATAGACTGCTTGACTTTCAAAATATCCTAGATAAGCCACAGCAATCAAATCTCGAATCTCAAATGAAACAAACTAAAAGCGATTGTACGCTTTCTGGCTCCGTTATATTGAAGAAGAAAGACTGGTAATAAAATGGAAAATCAAGAATAAGAAAAACCTAACATTTTAGAATTGACCTAACGATACACACAGAAAAGCCAAGAACAAGACAAGTGAAAAACTCGTAAAATTTAAAATTATCTTTTATTGATGATGATCTTCAGAGTAGGTCAACTATTGTATTATTTTTGAGAGAAGAAGAAAATTGTATATGAAAAGAAAGTAAAACGGAAAGTATTACTAAAAAGAAGAAAATATAAAGTAGAAGAAATGGTACGGAGACAGATACAAATAAGAGGTAAACAGCGAACGAGATAAAAGTATAATTAACTGAATAGAGGGGATATGTGTAAGATTTGTAATTGAGCTAACAACCAATTCTTGCTAAATTGAAAACCGTTCAGAAAACACATTGTACAGGGTATTGCAATACAAAGAGCATTATGACCAGGGGCCTCGCAGCAGCAACAGCCATAACTGCGTCATCAGCCCTAGCCAAAGGCATTGCCCTTAGGGTGTTTATCAACAAGGTTCAGCTGTTCAGCCGTTCCACAGTATGGACTAGGTGCTTGCATTCCAGCCGACTTCAGCTTGATGTTCGCCTTAATTAAAGTTCGTTTTAACAATTTCGTCACTTGACAGCGACAACTTTGGCCAGTTGATTAAATGCTTCAGCTCTTAGCATAATTAAAGGCTAATTTGCAGTAAGTATTGCTTCTCTAACTGCCAGGGATTGGTCTATTAGTGTAGCATTCCATCAACACTCGCCGAAAGATTTGCATACTCTAGCACTTTGTTATTCAGGTCAAGGAAACTAACAACGTAAATAGGCGTATATATATATATATATATATATATATAGAGAGAGAGAAGAGTAGCTCTGCCAATTGGTGGAAGTGTGCAAATAAATAGTTCGTGCGTCTCGTCTTTGGGTTGGGCATTAGCATTTTTTATTGTATTTAAGGTGCGTTGATCTAAAATACCTAGGCACTGGCACAGTGGAGCAAAAAGTATTTTCATTGAAGAAAATAAATAACCTTAAGTCTAAAGTTTAATTTCAGCATGCATACCTTAAGAAACAGAATAGCTAAGGACTTTAAATGTTATATATAGTTAATATCCAATTAAAGTTTATAATTTTTGTCTCTCGATATAATCTTAGTTTTCCTTATGGAATATGGTTTCTATGCTTCTTTCCATATATCTTACTGTTTCATTGATCTGGATATCTTCTCTAAAGTTAAAGTTATGAAATCAAACAAATTAAAGCGTACGATTTTTGTATATTACAGGATATTCAGCCATATTTGAGAGCAAATCTCTAAAATATATTTATATACAAAACATTAATTAAAATGTTTGTTTGTTTTTCAAAAGGGTTTGCAACTTTTTGGCAGCTCCCAGTAAAGGCTGCGTCTTTCATTTATCTAGACTCTATTCGGCCATTGTGCTGGCGTTATCAAATTTTTACTATGTTCATTCATTGGAACGCTAGTTAGCGTGTCCCGTTCGAATTAGGTTAACTAAGTGAGTAAACTTGTATTAGTGTGGGCGCTAAAAGTGCGAAAGCTGAGGAAAATGCGTGTAAAAGTGCGCAGCGGGAGCCGGACTTTGGGGCCCATTTATGCTACGGACTGTAGACACCGAAAGTACAAGGCCATTTAGTGGAATTTTAAGCATGTGAAATTCGAAAATAAAAATAAAATATGCTGCAGTTGGCTTTTAGTGCCACGCTTTTCAAATTAGCTTCAACGGTTCATTCGCTGCAGCCAGCGATAAGACAAAGATCTAAATCGAGTATACGCTAATCACACAGAGTCGTAAAAAGGCAACACACACTCACACACACGCATACGTAATACTGAACAATTAATTAGGGGACCTTCGTATATAACTGACCTTTTTCAGGTCGCGTCCTTTTTTTTCGTTTTCCCTTTTCTATGGCTTTAATGACTTAAGTGCTCTGTGGCCGCGCCCGTGCCGTGCTCACGCCTGCGACCGCAACTGCGACTGCGAAGGGGTCCATAAAAGTATTGATGAGCTTTTAGCTCACCTCATCAATCATCCACATACAAATTGTCATTAGGTATTGGCAAAGGAATGCCTGCGCGGAAATGACTAGCCACTCAACACCCCACAGAGCCTGCGCCCAGAGCAAGTGCCGCACCACATCAAAAAAATGGCACAATGCACTTTGTGGACGGAAATTGCATGACCAAACGCTTTCAGTTTTCAGCACTGATCACGCAAAAAAAGTGCACACACAGAGTGGCTGAAAAATGCAAACACTTTGGCTTACAAAGCAGCCATAAAGCAGGCAAAACATACTTTGCACAAATATTTGGGGAACATAATGAGAGGACACAAAATACGTACGGTGATAGGAATATAATATCTTTGATTCCATAAATCAGAAAAAAGGCATAATGAGAATAGCATGAATTCCTTCCAGTGGCACTTAAGCTTTTAAGAATGTCAATCATTTTAAATTCATATAATATAATATAAATATCAAAGTGTAGAGACATTCAACATTCGGATCTCTTGACTTTAAAATATTGTAAGAAATTAATAATATAACAAAAAAATCATTTTAAAAATTGACTCAACTGAGTATATTCCGAAATTAACTAAATAGTTTTTTTTTTTTTTTTCTTCTAAAGAAAACATTAAATAAACATTTAAAAATTAACATTTCCACAATTTAATATGCTCTATATGAACTTGTTTAGGCAGGGTATTCGTTCTTATTTTTTAACTTTTTTTAAAAATGCAGCAATTTCGCCAGTCATGTGGTATTTTTTGCTTGCATTTCATACCCAACTCTCCTCTCTTTTCAACTCTTTGTCCTCTCTCTCTCTCTCTCTCTCTCTCTCTGTCTTTCTCTCTCTCTACCGGCATTTTGCATACATTGCTCGCACTACGACGGTTTTTATTATAGCGCGGCGTGGCTTTAATTACAGCATTTCCATTTCACTTTTATTGCATTTTAATTAGAGACAATTTGTATTTATGCCCCGCCTGCTGCTCACCTATGTGATTTGATGTGTCGTTGTTGGCTGTTATAATGGGACGAGTTTTATTTGTTACTTGTTCAACAACTTTTCAAGTTCAGACCACAAATAAAACAGCAACATACGCAGCAAACGAGCTTCAAATTACAACTGAGCTGCGCAAACGAAATTTATCAAGCGAACGGGCGCTAACACTCAGCCAAAATGCCAACTGGAGCACGAAGAACAGCTACAACTACAACTACAACTACAACAACAACAGTAATAGCAACAACAGCAGTAACAAAAACAACAATGACAACAGCACATAACAATAGCAAACGAGAGTAGTAACAGTGTAAAGGGCATTAAAGATTCATGTGGCCGAACGCATGAAGGACATTACGCTTCAAAGTTCAAAAAGAATTATTTAATAATTAAAATTATGACTGTGTTAAGACAAAATAACAAAGTAGAAAAACCCATTAGCCCAGTTAGGCATAGAACACGTTGACTGCGGCTGCCTGCTATCCCCGCAGGGTCCGCGAGTTTCAATAATTGGCAACATGCATGGCTAAAAACGAAACCGACGCATGAAAAGTGAATTTTTAAAAATGATATTACAATTGGCAATAAGTAAGCTATGCACACCTAATTCGTTAATACCCTGTAATCATTTTGGCCAGCGCTTTGATAAATAGCGAGGAAATGGGAATGTATCTGAATTAAAAGTCAAGAGATTAAAGAGAGAGAGAGGGAGAAGATACAAATCCAAAATCTCAGTTAATTTTTAGAAACAGCATAGAAATTCGTAAAATCAATAATGGAATTAAATATAATTAGCAACTAATGCGTGAGTTTTTGTTGCTGTTAAATCATTCAGATCCAGACAATCAAACGGACAAATATGAAGAGGTCAACTTGACTGCTCTATATTACTACTACACTACTACTATATAGACACCCCATTGACTAATATATTTAGCTTATATTAATTTAGACAGTTTATAATTTAAGACTGCACCGATGCTAGTCTATAGAGCTAAGATCAATAAGAGGTGCTCCTTGGTATATGACCTATTTTGACATCCACCTAGACGTGGAAGTCAAAGACGAATCAAAAACAAGATCAAAAATATATATAAATAGAATACATGACCACATCAAGGTATTAGCACCAAGAGCACTAGACAATACTGATAATAATACTGAATAGGTAGATAGTTGAGTATGTACATGTTCCCTGGATCGCAAACCATACGGTTAATTATAGCAATTGTTAGTCAATTCGCTCAGTGTTCAGTTTAAGACAACTTTTAAGAAACATGAATTAATTAAGATCTACACACTCTTATTTTAATTGAATGTCTAGTTTAATTGGGTAAATGCACTCACAATGTGCTCGACACAAGCCCAACTCACAACACTTTGAAGAGCCTCAGAGAACTGAAGCCAAATTCTGTGGCCGCAGCGCTCGCAACGGCTCAACGAGCCGTAAAGACATTCGCATAGTTATGGATAATCTTACGAGCGCGACGATTTGGGCGTTTCGTCAATCGAGCGTGAACACCTGAAATTGGCAAGCACCAAATAGCAGAAGCTGCCCCCTCCCTCTTAGCCAAGCCTAATCACTTACGCCGGTTACTCGCTTCCCCATTGGCAAACGATTCTCGCTTTGCGGTCGCTCGCTTTCCAAATTGCGATGCGTCGCATTTGGCGATTTGTATTGTCGCGCGCTCCCAATAAGCAATTCACGCTGATTCACAAATTCCTTGGCCGATTTTAGGAGCGATGTGCCAGATGGGTTCTGCTGGTGCCCCTGCTCCTGTTCCTGTTCCAGCTCCTGCTCCTGCAAGTTCTCCTCTAAGTTCAACTCTAGCTGCAGGTCGGAGGTTTGGTTAGGCGTTGCCAAGGCTGAACTCGAGCCCTTTGCGAGTTCATTGCACTCACTGCCGCCTGTGTTGGCCATGCGCTGACATTGCACTGGCTGGTAGCTTTCCGTTTGTATTAATAAGGCGGCAGGACAAATGTCCAGAGATTTGTTTACGCCACTCTGAAGAGTGTTGCTAGCTGCATCCAGGCGCTGGCGATCGAATTCCAGCTGCTTGCGCTCTAGCGCAAGAAACTCCTCTAGATCCATATTGCCCATGCATATAAGCTAAAGTGTTGAGCTGTACAAATAAAGCGTATCAACAACAGCAGTGCTTTAACAAAACTAAACGAACTCACTCAAAAGAAAATGCATCTAACCAGTGTTGCGCTAGCGTTAAACTAGCTGTTTGCCAGCAAGATTTAGCGTTTTAAAAGAAATTTCACAGAAAATAGCGCACAAGATTGGATTTGCTTTTATGAATGGCAATTTATGGCCTGTTGCTATGTTATCTATAACTTGATCACGAGCTGTGTACTTATTTTATTCAATTTTACACTATTCACAGCATTTGCAACCATTTTGCTGCCCCTTAACAAGCCAAACGAATCAATTCTGAACGCGGCGCAATAGCTGATACTGATTTACACCTTTTTCACACAGAAGTACAAAGTTGTGTGATAAAATTAAATAAGATCACGACACATAACCATGTCTCGCTACATCGTGCACTCTTTTGGTTCGTTTTATTTGCAAATGCACACACTTGTATATTAATTTCGAAATTGTTGACTCTACTGCGGGCTCCCCTGCGCTGACAATTCACAGACGCAGGGCTGCAGAATGAGAGTTTCTATAACTGCCAGTGCTGGAAAACGGCTACAACAACTTGTATTACAACTGTTGTTTCGTAGTTCAAATTTAAATTTGAAGCAAAGCAGGCTTTTGCTAGTTGTCAATTGTTTCGATTATCATCACAGAATACAAATTTATTCTGTTTTTACATATAGATACCAGTTCATAGATCTTTAGGTGAGTGACGTCAAATTTAAAATATTATATGATATATATATATTATAAGCCTTGTGTCTCTTTTGACCAGCTCGTCAGATATGTCTGAGAAGAATGGACAGACTAAGTCGCTTGAAGCAAAATTACCCTGGTACTATAATGTATACAACACCATCAAGGATACGCCCATCAACTTGACGCTTTTACTCGTCTCGGCCTTCGTTTTCTATAAAGTAGTAAATATAACACGTCAGCGTCGCAACTTGAATCGTGTACGCAATTTCTTTGGCTACGGAACAGACAATCAAAAATCACAGTTACCACCGCTACAGCGTGATTTCACTGTCAAAGAGCTGCTCGAATATAACGGCACTCGTGAAGATGGACGTATTCTAGTCGCGGTCAATTATAATATATACGATGTATCGAGTGCTAAGCAAGTTTATGGACAGACTGGAGCATATCCCCAGTGGGCAGGGTGTGATATATCACGTAATCTGATCAATTTTACAGCAGAACGAAATCAGAACCAACAATTTGATTATATGAGCGACCTCACTGCAAAGCAAAGGAGCACATTAGTGGAGTGGGACCAACAGTATAGTGAAAAATATCCGTTTGTTGGCCATTTGGTGTCCGATGATGACGACGATGAGGAAGACCGGCCCGTAGTTGGTGCAAATAATGAGGACAAGGAACAAACTGAAAAACGGTTAGGCACAGTATGAAATGTAAATAACAAGAAAATTTGTTGTTACCAGCCTCGATAAAATACAAAGAAAAATTATATAATATAGGACAAAATTCAAACGTTGATGTGTTTAAATTGGCGCCAAATATTGCGCCGCAAAGCGAATACAACCCTGCACTTTGACAGCTAAACAGCACTGGGCGTCAGCTGTGCGACTGTGACAGCGCCTGTCAAAATTCGCGTCCACTTCCGTTTCTTTTCACTTTTGACCAGCAAGATGAAGTACGTAAAAATTATAATAATTTTTAAAATATACGTACATCACTGTGCGGCCACAATTGTTTCGTGCTTGAAGTGACAATTGAATATGTGCATTGGTGTTATGCTATAATATTTACTCAGACAATGTTCAAACAAAAAATTTTAATTGCAGAATCGGTTTGTGTGCATTCAGTGGGTACAAAATTTACCCCGGCCATGGCAAGACCATGGTCAAAATCGATGGCAAGGTAGTATTTACAACTAATATATCCCAATTGGCAAAATAAATGAATTAATTCCCCTATTATTTGTAGACCTTCACCTTCCTGGACAAGAAGTGCGAGCGTTCCTACCTGATGAAGCGTAATCCCCGCAAAGTCACTTGGACTGTGTTGTACCGTCGCAAGCACCGCAAGGGTATTGAGGAGGAGGCCTCCAAGAAGCGTACACGCCGCACACAAAAATTCCAGCGCGCCATCGTCGGTGCCTCGCTTGCCGAGATTATGGCTAAGCGCAACATGAAGCCCGAGGTACGCAAGGCTCAACGGGATCAAGCCATCAAGGTAGCCAAGGAGCAGAAGCGTGCCGCTAAGGCAGCCAAGAAGGCCGCCGCGCCAGCACCCGCCAAGAAGTCTGCACCCAAGCAGAAGGCCACCAAGGTGACGCAGAAGTCGGCCCCTCGCGTTGGAGGCAAGCGGTAAACAACAACAACAAGTAGTAGAAGAAGATCCACTAGCTGCTCGATTGTTGGGGAAGTACGCGGGTTTTACATAAAAAATGATTTAAGAAAAAATATTTTAGTGAAACGCTAATTAAAAAACAAAAGCTACAAATTCACATTTGTAGCGGTAAAAAAAAACAGCAGTGCGTGATTTTGTTATCGCCGGAATATTGAAACGGAGGAGAAAGGGAACGTTAACTGATTGGATATAATGATTTGGGAAAACTTCGTGTCGTTTTTCCAACTTTGACCGTGCAAATAGCGATTGTGTGTTAGGCAAAGATGTTTCGAGATTTTACAACTTGGATGAACTCGTCGACTTAAGGATTTTCCGGAAGGAGCATAAAGAACCATTCTTGGAGCAGTTAAAATCGTAGATGATGTGGATGTGGATTCCATGGGATGTGATAACCGAAACTGCCCCTATAAATTATATACCTTGGCAGCTCAATCTGGTGTTTCATCTTTCGCTTGATATTACTTCTGATAAAGAAGAGTTACAAGACGTTCTATCTTCAAATTCGCTTCTAGAAATGAAATCTGGAGTCGACAAAATCATAAACATGGAGACTTCTCTTAAGTAGGTCTAGCTTTCCATTAAACCTTTTTTATTTCCTCCAAGTTTTATAATTGTACGAAATGCAGGAAGGCATATCAAACTCAACAGGCAATTCTACAGTCACTTCCTTTCTTTTTAAAGAGCTTTTCACAGATCCATAATATTTCATAGCTTCCAGGTTCGCTCTAGAAATTGAATCATTTATTCTGACATCAAAGTAAATATAAGTAGTTAGAAAATTCAAATTAGATTCAATCTAAACATTGTTTTTAATTACTCCGTTACCGTTAACCGCCAATATATCTTCCAGATCTGCACATTCCACTACACACATGTTCAACATATCATTCTTAGGTATTTCACAATATTTTACTTTTGTGTTTCCTTTCATTGCTTCATCATACCTTCCATTCGTAAACGGTCAACATCAACAGATGCCTTTATGAAGTTTTCTCCCTTTTAGAGTTGGTCTTATCTTAAATAAACTCCGAGTTGTACTTCTTGAGCCCTATAAAATTGGTCAGATGCCCAATGGCGTTCGTCTGGACCTTTACGTAGGTGTGCCTGGGATTGTAGAGGGTCGTAACAGGTTGCTCCTGGAAGTCATCATCGTAGGAGCGCTCCAAATGCACCGTCGGCAGCTCCAGTTCTACGAGTTGGACGCAGCCCAAATCGCAGAGTAGCTCAAGCAGCAGCATTGTGTCGACGGGCAGGAGATGGGGAAAGCGAAGGAACAAGCTGTGCACAGTGCAGCCATTCCGGGTTAAGCACTCGCTCAGGAGGGCGCCCATCCACCGGTCGAGGACCCGGCGATTCAACGAGGCATTCACTCGTATCCAGGGCTGGGGACGCATGGCAATCACATCCCTTGTAGTGTCCGAATCCGTCAGGTTTTCGGCCTTTACCCTTGTCTCAGCTTTTTTCGTCCTTTTCGATCGGCGTGCGCATTGCAGCAGCGACCCCTCGTTGTCCGTGTCCTCGCTGCTTTGCGGCGCCTCCCCACCCAGCTTGGCCCTCTTACTGCAACTGGGTTGCAAATCTAGTTTCAGGTCCACTAGCCTCCTCTTCTGACCCACCACCGCAGGCAATGTGGCCGGCGAGGCAGACACCTGATTTTGGACGCGTTCCCGTTCCAGCCGCTTGATGTGGAACGTGTGCACCACCCAACTGCGAATGTGAGCCTTATGGACATACATATAGCTGGCAACGCCCACGCGCTTTATGAGATCATGCGCCTCCAGCTGTTGTAGTGCCTCCAGTAGAAATTCACCCTGGGGAAAACTGCGTCGTAATGACACGACCTCAACGCCCAGCGGGTGCTGCTGTATGTGCTCCAAGATGTCCCTCACGTGCTGAATGGCGCTCGGTTCATATTTCAGCTCTTCAAGCGTGGGTAGCAGCGTTTCAAAGCTGTTGTCCGTATATCGCCAGTAGGAGGCTCTTAAAGTAAACCAGAAGATGCATAAGATTAGAAAAGGCGGCAGTGCATCAGCATCAGCATTAGCTATGGGAGCCGTGAATGAAGCAAGGTTACATAGACGAAGCGATACCCGAAAGGGCGAGAGAATCACTTACTTGAGCACCTTCTCGAGCACCCCTTTGCGCAGCTCCTCTTGTTTAGCCTGCAGTTGCTGATGATCTCGCTCCTGTATGTGGATTGTGGGCAGATGCACAACAAAGACATCCTGAGCACGTGCACGCTCCTCCTTGTTTAGAGCTGGTTCGTAATCCTGCGCACGATCACTGGTGTCCTCCTTGCCTGCCTCATAGGTGAGCAGCGCACTGCAAATGGAATGCCAATCTGCTTTCTTGGTCAGCGTCGAATCAGCTAATCGTTTGCCCAGATCCTTGACTTCCTGCTTTTGCTGCAGCTGGCGCCAGTGCAGCTCCAATTGTTCCACGATGGTTATCAGATTCCCCGTGGAAACGGTCAGAGTAGTGCTGCTAGATATGGAGCTATCCAGCTGTAGCTGCACCGCCGTTTGAGGCAGTGCATCGGCCACAAATTGGCGCAAGATGGCGCGATGTTCATAGATGACGCGCTCCACGGCGTTCAGATAGTTTCCACTGTGCATTATGCAGCTGAAGGGGCATTCCCCGTGCTCCAGTCGCGCACAGCTAATGTTCACGGACTGCCCCAGGGCATCCAGAGCGCAAAAGAAGTGCATGGAACGCATGGGCAACTTAGTGAGCTGATTGTAGATGCTGCTTTGCAGACGGTACGTAAGATTCGCCGGATGGAAACGAACACGAGAAGTAGGGCGACCACTGCACACACTTTCCAGCCTCTTGGAGTATTCCGTCTGCGGCGCATTGTCGAATATGCTGCTATAATGATCAAGGATGCGATCCGACGAAGAGCCAGCCGTCTTAGCTGACATACTGGATGTGTCCACGTTCAGTATATTGACGGGAAGCTGCAGGCTGATGCTCAACCAGTTGTTCGCCACCCACTCGCCCAGGAGCAGCAGCTGCGGGAAATTGGGTGACGGCAAATCCAAGCTGGTCAAGCCAGGAGATTCGTGGAAACGTCGCTCGAACGCGTAGTAGGCTTCGTAGAGGAGGTATCCGTACTTCTGGCACACTAATCTGTACTTGTACTTGGAGCTGAGCAAATGCCCAGGGCCGGAGATGTGGCGATTCACATGCTGGATGTTCCGGCGCTTGACGGCCACCAAAAGCGAATCTGCACGCGCCTTGTTGAAGGCCGCATTCAGCACGTCCTCGGAGAAGTGCTTGTAAATCTCAAAGGCTTGTAGATTGAACAGCGTCTTATCCTTCGAGCTGCACAGGATGCTGTGCTGCACACCGAAGACAACGGTGATTTGAAGCTCAGCCTCTGTAGTGGGATTCGCATAGAGCAGCACGTCCTGCTCCCCATTGGGCGCAATGCACTCCCGGAACCGGCTCCGGTAGTCCTCGAGATTGTCGGGCAGCAGAAATTGGCGATAGACGCAGTCCTGAAAGCAATAGAAGAGGATCAACGACTCGGTTGGGCTGTGAGTGCGCGCAGCTGCCTACCTCGTTGATGATCATGCGATGCAGCCGCTCGAGAATGATCACAAAATGTATGAGCAGCGCCTCGACCTGCTCGCTGCGCGCAGGGTACTCCAGCTTGAGCTGCGGCAGAAAGCGCTCATTGTAGATGACGTTGAACTCCGGCTGGGATTGCATCATGTAGATCCAGTTGCGTACATCCGGCTGGTCGCGCTTCATGCGAATGAGAAATTGCAGCCGACGCACGCAGGCCTGGGTTGTCTTGTTGTTGATATTGAGATATCTGCGGATCACATCCCGGCAAATGATGCCCACATTGAAGAGCGCCAGCGCGGGCAGCGGCGCGTCGATGAACAAATAGACAGCTCGTCCCATCTTCAGAATGCGATCCTCGGCGGGGCACCACGTGACGCGCAAGGTGCGCATGTTCCGCAGGGCGTCACGGTCGATGTCGTCGCGGGGCCCAGTCTTGCGCTTGCGCGTCTCCGTGGAGTTCGCACCGCGAATCCTGCCGAATCGCGGCACTGGCTTCAGTCGAATCAAGCTGAGGCGCTTGCGCACGGGAAATGATGTCGCAGCTTTGCGGGCATTTGCTGCAGTTGACCGTGGGGCTGGCACCAAGTTGCGCTTCACCCACGACCAGTGCCGGAACTGGTGCGCAAAGAGCGAAGAGCTGAGACCCGCCGCTCCCTGCTGGTCGCCAGGCATGCTGCCATCATCCAGCTTCTCCGCCTCTTCAAAGGTGGACGTGCGCACAAAGCTGAGCAAGGGCGGCCGAGGCTCCTTCCTGCCAGCCGCCTTGCGATCCTTGTGCTTAAGGAAGCCCAGCTTGGTGTAGATGCACACGTGCTGCAGCTTGGCCCAATAGTCCGCCACCTGCTCGCGGCTGGTAAACTCGTAGTTGAGACGCTCGTAGCTGAGCTCCGGATTCACCCGCTTGTAGTTATGGCCGCTGCTCGTGGTGGTGTCCAGCAGGCAAGCGCGTCTGTTCAGATACACCCAGCGCTGCAAGGCGTCGCGCCCCGCCTGCCGCTCGCTGACCTGCAACAGCCCCATGTTGTTTAGCAGGCGAAGTATGCCCAGGTATCGCTGCTGCATACTGAATCGCGGAATCAAGTTCTGCAGCTGCAGCTGCGCGAGCAGGTAGTGCTGTCGCACCGGGTGTTGCAGCTGCGGACGCAGCTTCTCCGCAGCATCGCGGTCGATGCGAAAGATGCGCAGCATTAGCGACAGGGGCATGCGGTCCAGAGCGTCCATGAAGTAGAGCCAACCCGTTGGCTTGTCGTAGCTGGGCAGAGGCGGTATAAAGGTGCGCCAGCTAATATCCTGCGTGTAGGGCAGCACTTCCGACTCTCCCGCCTGCCACTCCTCCAGGTACTCCCGAGTCATCAACGACGGCTCGCTGCGTTGCCACTGCTGCAAAAGCTCCTCAGTCATTTCCAACGGCGGCTGATTGCGCTGCTGCTCGCACTGCAAGTAGTAGAGGAACTCGTGCAGGCTGCAGGCCACCAGGAGTTTGGGCGCCGATGGCTTTTGCGTATCCTGCGGCTGGCGCAGTCTCTTGCGTTCCATCAGCTCGCGTCGCTCCTTGCCCGGCTTCAATTGGGCGGGCCGCAATTTCCGCTCCTCGGTTATCAGTTGGAAATTGTTCTTCAAGCGCAGCACCTCACGCTCCAGCTGACCGTGCTGCAGATCGATCTTGGGATGTGTGACCAAGCGATAGAGGCGCACGCGTTCCTCATACTCCAACGTCACTTCGTAGACATTCACGATGCCTGCCCGTTGCATCTGCTGCAGGAGCCGAAACAGCGACTTTCGACATATTTTTTCACTTGCGCCAATGTTCTTCTCCGACTCCATGATGGAGCGGGCCACATCCATGGTGTGCACAATGCAGTTCTTATCGATTTCCCGCACAATCAGAATTTTTCGTGTCACATGCCGCGGCGTTTCCTTGGGGGGTTTGTGCATTTTCATCGGGAACTCCATAGCTCGCACTTTGGCCTTGATGTTGGGCACATCGTTGATCATAATGTCCACGCTTAGAGGCACATTCTAGAACAAGACAGGAAATAGCTTTTAGTTAGCAAATAGTCATTTGAGATTCAATCAGTTGGAGAAGATATATGGTCTACGAGCACTTATTATGCTGGGAGACTAGGCACAAGGGGTGTGGTAAGCCGGGAATTACAATATTCTCTCACACAGTTGGAACTGGACGCATTTACTCTTAAAGAGCTCCTATAAGAATCAACGAATAGGTTAGTGTCAAACTTGCGAACACCAGAAGCAACTGGCAAACGGAGCTCAAATCGAGAATCGAGAGAGGAAACCGGATATTTTAAGTTCAGTCATTGAATTGAATTTTACTGAGTAGGGATATTCTTTACCAGCTCGTCCTGGCACTGTAACTGCAGCAATGACTTCTCCAGCTGCTCCTCCTTTTCGTTGCAAATCGCCTCCGCTTGAGTCCCTATCGCCACGAAGCGTGTAATGCGACTTTTCCCGACCGTTTCCGTATAACTTTTGACTCTCTGCTTGCGTATCAGGTATTTGACAGCATTCCGGGCAATTTGGAAATTGATGGCCACATAGTGACCCAGCTCCAGGGTGCTCATGCCCCTGGGACCGAAGTGCTTGATAGCACGGAGACACTCCAGCTCAATGGGCATATTGACATAGGCGTGTCGCTGACTTAGCAACTCGTCGGGCGCCTTGTCCTCCCGATCCTCAGTCTGCTCCAGCTGATTGAGGTCATCAAACTCCATATTGGGATTGCGGAGACGCACAACCGACATTTTTCTGCCTTTTGGGTGCGGTTTTGCGTCGCTGCTCGCGGAGCTTGGCGGTTGAATGAGTATCGTCTCATAGATCTTGCGGAAGTTGTGCGAAATGAGCAGCTTTTTAAGCCTCGAATTGGATAAGTCTGGAATGCGCTCCAATATTTCGCTAATAGGTATGTACTGAAGCGGGCTCGCCTTGATCTCCGTATAGAACTTTTCCATGATGCGCTGAGTGTAACTTTTGTAAATCCGGAAGAAACGCGGCAGCATGACCAAAATGGAGATCAAACTGCGTCCTTTATACCGCTCCGTATAGGGCTGGCCGACAATCAGGTGCTGCTTCAGTAACCCGTTTCTTCGAGAAGAATATTTTAGACTAAATGCTCTTAAGCGACGTTGTCTAGCATACTCACCTCAAATAGAATATAAAACTGGAGTCAGTGAAGTAAGTGGCCAGAGACCATGGACCACGTGTGGTTTCTCCATTATAGCGCGAACGTCCTACACTCTCGAGGAACACATAATGCTGAACGGTTAGCTCTCGGGGCAGTACGATGTTTGCTGGCTTCAGCGCCTTTAAACGCAGGTCCTGACTAGCCACTATGACCAGCGCTTGGTGGTACTGCTCGGTGGCTGCTATGGCCGACAGTGTTTTCAACTTGTCCACATCTATGCGGCGCCGCGTCTTGTAATCCTTGCAGTTGCCCCGTATGGGGCCATCCTGTACGGGATGAAAGGGCGACCGCAAGAAGGGGCAACTGTCTGGTACTACAGGCATGCCATATTCCACATCCTGATCATTGCTGCGCCTATATTGCGGCATCAGAGGCCTTACTTCGGGCAACATGTAGAAGCTGATTTCCTGTGTCGACCGTAATAATAGCATCCATATCTGCTGTTGCAACTTATCTGGCAAGGATTTGCCACCATATAGTCTTATAGACAACAGCGACCACAGGGCTGTTGACAATTTATTTATTGGCTTATGCTCATTCAACAGTTACAACAATGTATGGTGCATGGAGGAGTCGTTAAATTTGTACTTACATGGCAACGTGGTGCCATCCAATCCTTCTAGCGCAATTTCATCGAAAACAGCATCTATCCAGGACCCGCTTGCGTATGGTTTACACATTTTTAATGTTTATAATATTCACTGTAAGTATTTTATTTGCATTACTATTGCATGCAGTAAACAATTTATTAGCGTCGTCACATTAATCAGCTGTTTCAATCTGAGTTATGCCGTTCCGTTCAGAACTAGATCATAAATGAACTGCTGCAAAGGTTTTCGGGTATTTTTCGTACACCTTGCATTATTTGTAAAAATTCATATTATTCTCCGCTGGCAAACAAAATTAAGCTGAGTAAAAACAAAAATACAAGTATATTGTACTGCCATCTACCTGCGTGAATTCGAATCTCAAAACAACTTTACTGGCTAAATTATTTTACAGTGCTGCAAAATACGTGAACCGGCTGTGTTAGAGTGAGATCACACTATAGTCACAGTCAGCAGCTGTCAAAAAGATGCAGCTGCCTACAAACAAACGCCGCAATTTTTGTCAGTTCTAGCGCTCTTTTGCTAGGTTACCGCAAATTTCACAAGCTTGCAAAAAGCAAAAATTAAGATAAGAAAAAGTACAGTTTTTTCAGAGAGTATAATTAATAAAAAGCAAAAATGTCAGCCACGTCCATGTCGAACTTCAGTTTTGCCAATATGGCAGCACAGCTCAACGAGGAGCAGGGCATTTCCTTCCAAGATAAAGCCGAAACCTGGAACAATGCCGAAGATGGTAAGTAGAACGAATATTGTTACATGCAGCTTCATCAACGTTGTCACGCACCCACAGTCAAAGCCGTTGTAGCAGCACTCAACAGCCAATCCACTGTTCATTATCTCAATCTCGATGGCAATACTCTGGGCGTGGAGGCCGCTCAGGCCATTGGGCAGGCGCTGCATAGGCATCCGGAATTTCGCAAAGCTCTGTGGAAAAACCTCTTTACACGGCGTCTCAAGTCTGAGATTCCATTGGCTTTGGAGCATTTGGGCAATGGTTTAATTGCAGCCGGTGCGAAGCTCACAGTGCTCGATCTCAGCGACAACGCACTCGGTCCAAATGGAATGACCGGGTTAGAGAAATTCCTACGGTCGCCTGTCTGCTACTCGCTGCAGGAGTTGTACCTCAATAATTGCGGTCTCGGTCCTGAGGGTGGAAGCATGTTGTCTGTTGCCCTCATCGATCTCCATAGGAAAGCTAAGGAAGCAGGCACGCCGCTGCAATTGCGCATCTTTGTGGCTGGGCGTAATCGCTTGGAGAATACTGGCGCCAAGGCTTTGTCAAAAACATTCAAAGTACTGCAAACACTGGAGGAGATTACAATGCCACAGAATTCCATTTACCATGTGGGCGTCGCTGCGCTTGCGAGTAGTTTTAAACAGAATCCGCACCTGCGAGTCCTCAATATGAATGACAATACGTTGGGTGTTCGTGGCGCTGCGAAGATTGCCGAAGTCTTTGAGCATACCCCACTGTAAGTGGCAAGCTAAGAAACTATTTCCAAGTGTCCCGACAAATTTCTCCAATTTCTTTTTCTGTCGTAGATTGCGTGAAATCAACTTTGGCGACTGTTTGCTAAAGACCGACGGCGCTTATCATTTCGCCGAGGCGCTGGAGCAGAACCACGAGCATTTAGAGCTCCTAGATTTGGGCTTCAATGATATTAACTATGATGGAGGCCTGGTGCTGGTGACGGCCGTGCAGCACAAGCCCAAGCTGCGTGTATTTAATCTAGATGGCAATTGCTTTGGTCAATACGGGAGCTCACAAATCGTTGCCCAAATGGCAAAATGCAAGAATGCTTCTGCCCTGCAGCCTTTGGATGAAGTGATCTCCGAAGAGGAGGGCGAGGAGAATGGCGCAGATGATGACGACAATGTGACTTCCAATAACAGCGACGAAGATGAAGAATCCGATGAACAAGATGATGATGATGATGACGATGACCAAGACGACAATAGAGAGTATGATCCAAATGATACCACAGAAGAGGTGGACGAAGATGACGACGAAGCCTACGTGACAAGCAATGCTTACACCACGAAGGTAAATGAGATTAAACACCTGATCGATTACTTCACAATCAAATGTTTAGTCCGAGTTGTCTATGGATTGATTACTTTACTGGATTAATGGATGTATCCTTTGCAGTTCTTCAGTGACAGCATCAACTCCAACAAGGCCACCAACAATTTTGATATGACCATCAAGAATGGCAACAAAACGCCCACCGACACCTGCACCTCCGAAAAGTTTTGCCTGAGTCAAAATCCTTGTACTCTGCAACAATTTGACTTGCTGGAGGCCAATAATAAGTTGGAGGCCTTCCACACAATAATCAATGTAAGTCTAATGCCCGTAAGAACTCGTGAGATAGGTAGTAGACGTTAAACAAATTTATAGAAAAAAAAGAGATTAATGGAAGGAAATATCTAATATATTAAAGGATTATCAATCCTTTGTAGTCTTTTTAACGCCAAGGGCAGTTTTGTAAAATTCTATTACACTAAAGTTTGTGTAAACTATAGCTGTACATAGGACCTATCACTAGGCACATAAATCATAAACCATTTTGATTGATTAAGTAATGTTAACAAATTTTATTCACTCTGCAGCAATTCAGCGAGGATAATCACTTGCTGTTGCTCATCTTCACGTCGCTCAAGTGCGGTCATCTCGCTCAAAAGTCGCCAGCAGCCTTGGAGCTGGCCATATCTCTCTATCAGGCAACCTTTGACTACGCCATCAAAACGGAGCAGGAATCGCGCGTGTTGGACTACTACCTGATTCAACTGGGTCTGTTACGCAGCGAGGAGCGCTTCAAGAGCGATTACAATATGAAGAGCTGTCGTTACGCTCTACGTGAGGCGATCCAAAAGGAAAGCTTTGCCAATGATAATATTAAGACGACTTTTAAAATATTTCTCGATCAACTAGATGTTTAGCTGGTGCCACTAGAGTAATATAAATGGCTCATAGCAAGCGTCAACTGTAACTATGCTAATAAATGAAGTTTCTATTACAAATTTGAAAAATCTTTTCGCTCCTCTAACACAAAAAAAAGAATTAAACGATCATATATAATAGTTATTTTTCATGTGGCGAAATATTTCAAGTATTTTAAATTAAAAAAAAAAAGTATTTGAGATTTATTAAAGTCATAAAAAGATCTATAAATGTTTTGTGATTTTCTCATCGTTTTCTATACATTTCTGAAGAGAAGCATAGATCCAGCTTAAATCAATGGAATAATGACGTTGACAATGTCAAAGAACGTAGTTTTCTAATATAACTCTATTTCTTTGCAACTCATATGGCTTTCAAAATATATAACATGTTATCAGTATAGATTTGTCTTACTCCCAATCTATGAAATAGGTTATGGTATAAGCCAAGGTAATGAAAATCATTTATCAACTCATGCAAAAATGTATAAATAAACAAGTAAGAAAACTCTAGTCGGAGGTGCCCGACTAGGAAATACCCTGAGCCCCGTCCGACTTGGATTGTTTAATACGCTCCATAGCTTGCATATAACATTAAATTTTCCAAAATTAAATTGTAATTTTGAAATTTTATTCAACTAAAATGTATGTAAGTCAAAAATAAATAAATAATTAAATAAATAAACAAATCAACAAAAAAAGAAAAAAACAAACATCACCTGGACTCGAACCTGCATCTATTTACTACATATGTAACGATAGAGCGCATCATCTCAACTAGCACAACCACCTCCTGTTTATAAATTTATAAAAAAAAAAATTTAAAAGTTACGCTGTCGTCACTGAGATTCGAACCCGGGACCTTTTGCTTACGTGATTTGCGTCTACCCACTGCGCCACGTCAGAATTGCATTGCTTGTTGGCAAAACCCAAAGTAGTACTACAAGGGCGATATGTGACAAATACAAAACTAAAGAAGCTAAAGAAGCAGATCCAATCGCAATTGTAATTCTTAGAATATGCTGAAATGCGCGCATATTAACGTATGAGTATGTGTACATACAAAAACGATGGTCTGTTTCAATGTATGCGTTTAAAGGGCGATATATGACAAATACAAAACTACAGAAGCAGCTGAAAATGCAAAAACAGAATTCACACAGATTTGGTTGAAGAATATGCTAGAATAAATAGCTTTGATTTTATTTGTACACATGCATAAGCAGACGCGCTTGCACGTTCCAATGTATGTGTATGTGTAAATTTTGTTTGCTGCGCGTCGCTGCTTACCACGTGCGTGTATTAATTGGCCAAACGTTTTGTTTAATAGATTGGGACTGACTTAACGGAATTTGATGCAACTTTCAGCATTTGATTCTATTGAATTTTTTACATTTTATAAAAATGCTAATTTATTCACATGGTTATATTTACAATAGACTCTCAATGGGGGTTGATGGGTTGAAGGCAGGGGGGGTATCAAAAAAATAAAAAAATAGAAATTGCATAAAATTCACATGAATCTATATGCAAAATTTGAGGGGCCTAGCTCTAAAGGTGTGGGAGATAGAATTTTATAACCTGTTTTCGATAAGGTTTAAAATCGATAACAAAACAACGAAAATAGATATCGTTTTTTGGTAACAAACTTGACCTGCGCGTGCTATCCACGGACCCAACAAAAAAATATTTAAGTCTCTAGGTCAACTACGTTCTGAGATCGACGCGTTCAAACATACGGACAGACGGACAGGGCTAAATCGACTCAGCTCGTCGCCCTGATCAAGAATATATATACTTTGTGGGGTCAGACACGCCTCCTTCTGCCTGTTACATACATTTAACAAAACCATTATACCCTGATTTCCCATTTTCAATGGGCTCAGGGTATAAAAATAATAGAATCTAAAGACGCTCCAAAATTTATTTTAAGATATTTCCAAATTGTGGTTTGAATAATTTATAAATAAAGAACTGTCTGTATAAGTAATATTGTTAGATGATTCGATGGAAACAAATGAATGTACAACTTTGCAATATGAATCTATTGTGATGCCTGATTGGCACATTTTATATTCAACAAAGAGTTTCTAAAACAAGTAAGAGTGCTCTAGTCGAGACTGCTCGACTAGGAGATACCCTGAGCCCTGTGAGCCAAATATCATATCATTCTACGCACTTTTTAAGCATGCATAAAAACAACATATACACACGCATAGGCGCGCGCTCTGCCAACTGCGCAGTCGACGCAGCGACTTAATTGCTTAATAACTTTCCTTAGCGATTGACTAACTGCATAAAACTTTCACAACTTATTGATGACATTTATATGTGTGTATTTGCCAAAGCACAAGTCTCTAGTATTTGATTTACGCTTTTTACAAATAGGGGACTATTGGGTGCGAATGGGGCGTGGCATCCAAAATCTAAAGATTACGTAATCTCCGTATTCATTACACGCACCTACACAGCAAATTTTAAGTCTCTAGCTCAAACAATGTACAAACTACACCTTAAAAACTTATTTTCGATAAGCATTAAAATCGATAACATTACAACAAAAATAGTTATCGTTCATACGAAGCAAACTTGACCTGCGCGTGCTATACACGGACCCACAAAAAAAAATTTCAGCTGTCTAGCTCGTCTACGTTCTGAGATCGACGCGTTCAAACATACGGACAGACGGACGGACGGACGGACAGACAGACAGACGGACAGGGCTAAATCGACTCAGCTCGTCGCCCTGATCAAGAATATATATACTTTGTGGGGTGTGACACGCCTCCTTCTGCCTGTTACATACATTTAACAAAACCATTATACCCTGATTTCCCATTTTCAATGGGCTCAGGGTATAAAAAACAAGAGGGCTCTAGTCGAGACTGCTCGACTAGGGGATACCCTGAGCCCTGTGAAGAGCCAAATATCAAATCATTCTACGCTTTTGTTATGCATACATACAAACAACACATACACACATATGCACGCACGCATAAGCGCGCGCTCTGCCAACTGCGCAGTTGACGCAGCGACTGCGCTTGGACTGCAATGTGGGCATTACTATGGGAAGTTAATTGTTTAATGACTTTTTTTAGCGATGGACTAACTTCGTCAAACTTTTACAACTTATTAATGGCATTCATATGTGTGTATTTGCCAAAGCAGAAGTCTCTAGTATTTTATTGGGGATGAATGGGGCGTGGCATAAAAAATCTATTGATTACGTAATCTCCGTATTCATTCAACGCAATTTCACAGCAAATTTGAAGTCTCTAGCTCAAACGATACACAAACTACGCCTTAAAAACGTATTTTCGATAAGCATTAAAATCGATAACATTACAACAAAAATAGTTATCGTTCATATGAAATAAACTTGACTTCAAGTCTCTAGCTTGTCTAGATGCTTCAATCGACGCGTTCAAACATACGGACAGACGGACAGGGCTAAATCGACTCAGCTCGTCGCCCTGATCAAGAATATATATACTTTGTGGGGTCTGACACGCCTCCTTCTGCCTGTTACATACATTTAACAAAACCATTATACCCTGATTTCCCATTTTCAATGGGCTCAGGGTATAAAAAATGTAGATAGATCTCCGTTCCGTTTCGAAGTATATTAAAAGATGCCTACGTAAAATACATTTTATTTACATGGAAAAATGGTATTGTATATGACTACAAACTATGTTTACAAAACATGATATATATATATATATATATATATATATATATATATATATATATATATATATATATATATATGTAAGTAATTGATTAAAGAGTGTTCTGTATTGTATTGGTGGATTATCGCTTGATTTTGCTTTGTTAAAATTAAAAATTGAAAGAATGTTGCGAAGTTTTTAAACAATGTAATTAAAATATTTAAAGTGTAAAAAACATTTATGGAACATAAATTACAATGTTATTAAAATTTTTCCTTAATTTGTGTGGTTTGTGTTAATTATTTGTTGTTAATTTTTTAACCTTTTCGAATGGGTGGATACGAAATACTTTTTACTTTACTTATTCAACTAGATGCCCTAAACATACAATTTGCATTCCGTGTATTCTGTCTCTCTTTGTCCCTTTGTTTTACTTTTTGGTAAGATATTTGTAACAATATACCAGGAGTAGAGTAGAGCATTAGCGTTTAATGCTTTATATAATATATATTAATATATATATATATATATATTTATATATGCTTATGCTTCGAAATCGGAATCGTCATCGTCATCGTCCAGATCAACAACTTCATCGCCGCTGCTATCGCTATCCAAAGCGCGTGCCTTCTTGGCCGACATCTTCTTCTTGGCTCCTCCACTGCTGTCGTCTTCTCGTTGGCGCTTAGCACCTGGACGCTTGATGGGCGAATCCTCCATATCATCGTCGTTATCGTTGTTGGTATCGTCCTGCTCCTCGCCCTCGTCATCCGAAATGAGGAAGGAGTAATTGATCTTTTTGCTGGCTGCACGGCGACCTGGACGTTCAACACGTGGGACTTCTTCGGTCAATTCACCAGAGCTGTCGAGCGAATCCTTCTTCTTGGCCTATTTGAAATGTAATCAAATATTTACTAGTCGAACAATTACAATTACATCGTTCAACTCACCTTGCTAAAGTCCAGTTTACCCTGCTTGAGCCCGTCGCCGTTTTGCTTCTTAGGTTTCTTCTCCGCGGGTTCTTTTTTAGGTGCTTTTTTGGTCTTGGGCGAGGTTTTTGAAGCGCCGCCCTCGACGAGCAAATCGAAATCGTCGGCCGTTGATTCCTCCTTCTTAACAGCCTTAACTTTGGTCATCCGCTCCTTTGTCTTGACAGCCGTATTTGAGGCTGCTTGGAATTTCTTAATAATTTCATCGGTGACTTTAAAGGCGACACGTTCACCAATCGGATCAGGAAAGATGTCCGCGTTGCCTGCTGATGGCTTGCCACCCTTTTTGGCACGACCAGTCGCCGGCTTTTGTCCCTTCATAGCCTTCGCTTGCTTCAGATTAATGCCTTGCTCCTCCAATCTCTCCTTCTCTTCGACTTCAGTGAGTTTCTGTTCGAGATTGTCGAGATCATCCATCCACAGATGGCTTGGCGATTTCTTCATTAAATTATCTAGTTCTGCCATCTTGAGATCGCGTTGCTTGAGCAGCTCATTCTTACGCTCCTCGGTCAACATCCACATGGACATGCCCAGCAGGTAATCGAATTTCTTGACTTCCGTTAGCTTCTGGAATGCTTTCTCGGGATCGACTTCTTTTTTAACCTTTTTGCTGCTGGTTCCAGCTGAACTCTCTTCCTCATCCTCATCATTATCTTCATCCGCCTCGGCCTCTTCCATTTTGATGCGTCGTTGCCATTCTTTGACGGGATCTGGACGGTAGCCACGCTTAATCAGCTCATCGATCATCATTTTTCGCTGTTTGTTCTCGATTACCAGCTTCTTCTCGCACTTCTCCAAAATGAAACGTGCCTGATCGCTCAACCGATCTGATTGCGCTGTCAGCTGACCTACCAGATAATCCTTACGCCTATTGTAATATTCCAAGCGCAGCTTGTAAAACTCTATTAATATATCCTTGGGCGAGGGAAAGCGACGTAAACAATTATTTTCGTCGAATGCGTGCATCTGATTTGTGGATATTGACGAGCTCAACTTCAACACGCGGTGGAATCCACCTTCTTCACTCCGCAATCGCTCAAATTCACCTGGCGCAAAACTAATTACAAACCGCACTGTTGTATCGGTATGGAATTCGCGATAATCAGATATGATCGCTTTAACCTTTTCGGTGCCGTTGGATAGAGCCTCCAGGACATTTTCTTTGTAGTTCTGCGTCCATACACCAATTGGCAATTCCGTGATCTCAATGCGATTATCAGGAAGGATTTGTACATTACCGGAGTGCACATAACGTCCATCGGACACATACTCCATGGTACCCGTAAAGTTCTTATACCATGGATGCAGCGGCAATGGCTCCTCATTGTTGATCATGCGACGCAAATTGGTGATCATATCACGTGGATTATAATTTGCAATTTTCGTAGACCACCCAGTGCCAATGCCCTCGGCGCCATTCACCAAGACCATGGGGATAATAGGTATATACCACAAGGGCTCGATGCGCTGGCCGTCATCCACCTGGTACTGCAGCAGAGGATCATCCAATGGATGATAGATGAGCCGTGTAAGAGGCGACATTAATGTGAATATATAACGAGCGCTTGCGCAATCTTTACCACCAGTCAAACGCGTGCCGAATTGACCGCGAGGTTCCAGCAAATTGATATTGTTTGAGCCGACATAATTCTGTGCCAAGTTCACTATAGTCATCTGCAGGGACATCTCGCCGTGATGGTATGCTGACATTTCAGCCACCGAACCGGACAACTGAGCCACTTTCACCTCCCTCTTGTCGTTACGCTTGAAACACGTAAACATCACCTTACGCTGGCCAGGCTTCAGGCCATCCACCAAGCTCGGAATGGAACGTTCATTATCCGCGTTGGAGAAGAGTACCAGCTCTAGATTAATAAAGTCTGAATAGCTGACATGCTTGGTGCCCTTGGTGTAGAGATAACGCTCTGGTAAACCCAATTGCTTGCGACGCTTCACCTCATCCATGTGATTGGTGAGCCAGGTTTTACGCGACTCCACATGCTTCTTGGCAAAGGCCATTACAATGTTATCATCATCCACTTGACCATCGTACTTGAACAGAATCCTATGGCGTTCCATGTCCTGTGAATGATCAATACAAATTTATTTGTCATTGTATTCAAATCGTTTCAATATGGTCGAAATTGCTACTTTTTCTCTTATTTTGTGACTATCTATTGACTAAGACTTTAACCCACCTGGAAATATTCTTTAGCCTCTTTAGAGGTAGAAGTACCGAGACCCTTATAGTACTTGATATTGTACGTATGATGGTTAGGCGTATCCATTTTCCATTCGTCGAATTCAGGCAGTGAATAAAAGGAAATCTCTTCGTTCTTTTTCGTTGCCTTCACAATTGGTGTAATGAACTCTTCGAGGAAGGGCAGGCGCAGCAATTCCGGCCAATTAGTGTGAATGAAGTTGATGAGTAAACCCTTAATATGAGAGCCGTCTTGATCCTGATCTGTCATGATCATAACCTTGCCGTAGCGCAACGTCTTCAGATCATCTATGGTCAAATATTTCTTCTTATACTGCAAGCCAATAATCTTGCACAGATTATTGATCTCGGCATTTTCCGTGAGCTGCTTAAATGTAGCCTCTCGCACATTGAGCAGCTTACCACGTAATGGAAAAACGCCGTAGTAATTGCGACCAATGACACCTAAGCCGGAGACAGCCAAGGATTTGGCTGAGTCACCCTCAGTGAGAATGAGCGTACAATTGATTGAGTTTTTGGTGCCTGCTTCGTTGGCATCTTCAAGCTTGGGTATGCCCTTGATCTTATGGGATTTCTTTCCACCCGTCTTGGCAATGTCATTCTGGGCCTTAAACTTGGCCCATGCCAACACCGACTCCACAATGCCCGCCTTCGAGACATTGGCGATGAACTTTTCAGAGAATGTGCATTTAGAGCCGAAGCTCTTGGCTTGCAGTGTCATATTCTCTTTGGTCTGCGAGTCGAATGTGGGATTCTCGATCAAACAGTTCACAAATATCCACAAGTGGTTGCGCACTTGAAACGGTTTTATACTGATGCCATTCTTGTTTTTCTTCTTGAGCACTTCTATTAGCTGTTTGATGACATTATCAACCACATGATCGACGTGGCGACCGCCCTTAGTAGTTGCAATCGAATTTACAAACGACACCTGTTGAAAGCCGCGATCCGAAGGACAGCAAGCCACTTCCCACCGTTCGCCGCATGCCTCGTAGACCACTTTGATGGGCTGGCCAGCATCGTCATCGGTATTCTTGACAAACAAATCAATATACTCCTTAAACCCGCGCACGGGCACCTTAGTCCCATTTAAAAAGACAGACACTCCCTTTGTGGAGGCGGCTATATCGTAGGCTCGACGAGACATTAGCGCGACAATATCTTTGTCCAAAGAGTCCATTTTGAATTTCGCAAGATCTGGACTGAAAGTTATACGTGTATAGTCGGTGCCATTGAAATCTTTGATCTGAAAGGATTAAAATCAGCTTGGTGTTGGTCTTGAGTAAGCAGTATTTATACTTACGATTGGGTCGCCAGCTTTGCCCATATTATTGCCCCAAGTCTGTTTGAAGCTCTTTTTGTACTGCTTTGTGGCCGTTTCCACAGTAAAGCTGTTTGAGAAAATGTTGCACAATTTGGCACCGTAGCCGTTGCGACCACCTGTGACTTTCTTCTCATCATCATTGTAGTTGGACGAAGTCAGCAGGTGACCAAATATCATTGTCGGCACAAACATATTCTCTTCCTTATGCATAGTTACGGGGATGCCCTGGCCATTATTCCAAATGGATACAATATTCCTTTCAGGATCGATATCAACCTTAATCGTATTCATAGATTTGTCACGTTGCTTGTTATCAGCCGCATTTACGAGTATCTCATCGAAGATCTTATAGAGACCGGGGACAAATGATATCTCACGCTGCACCATGCGATTCTTTTCTGCATCGTGTATCCACATTAACTCCTTTGTAAATTCCACGGAACCAATATACGAATCTGGACGTAGTAAGATATGCTCCAACTGCGACTTTTTCTGATACATCTGTTCGATGGACATGGCGCCTTTACCGTTCTCCATGCTGCTGCTGCTTTTATGTTACACGTGCTGAAATTATTAAAAAAATTATTGTTAGTAACTTTAACATAATTATACTCCTTTAAGTTCTTTCTGATTTGCTTACGGACAGAAATCACGAACGATATGTGCGATCAATTAAATGTGGAAGCAAGGGGAAACAGAGAAATTCAAATCCTCGAGCAGTCGCAGGCTAAATGCACTTTCAGAATATAAGCAATGCAAAATAATATACCGAAAATAAAATTACAAACCACGTCCTCTTTACATAAATTAAACTCAGTAATGTTTGCTTGCGCGCAGTAAGCTATACAAAGGTTACGGTTAGTACTAGTACTAGCATATTACTCAAAACAGTCAAATTTTTTGTATATTCAAATCAAGAGTATTTCTTATATGTGGCATTTGCTAATGAGATGGCTAACGCCGTGGACCAGCCACCAGCGGACACATGCAAAAAGGCGCGAGCCATGCGCGTATGTGCGTATAACAGCCCTGTCTTTTGGGCAGTTCAGCCGGCTACTAATGCAGCACAAACAACAACACATAAATGATTCGCAAGGCCAAAAAAACGAAACAAACTAAAAGGTATACATATTCACAAAAATGCATTGCATTATGATACTTTTAAGGAAAAGATAAAAAACCTAACTTAACGCAAATTTATGTGCGCGTCTCTCTTTTCTTCGCTCTATGCCTGTGCATGTGTGTGTGTGTGTATCTGTGTGTAGCAAGTCTACCGGCTTTTCTGATACAGTTCAACAATTATTAATCAATATATAAATATGCAATTAATGATATGATCTCTTTAAAACACTCCAACTAGTGGCTCTGTGTAAAGGCATGTCGTATACACAGCCTATGCACAAACAAATTATATCTATACCGGCAGCGCCATTTTTAATTTGCAAATACGACGCCAACGGGCAAAAACACTCAGTTCTTAGAAAAGAGAAATATAGAAATAATTCCCAACACATACACCGTTCACCTTAATAATGTTTCACAGTATTCAGCTTACCTTTCTAGTTAATAGTGAGAAGTTGATGGTATTTTTAATAAAACCAACGCGCGGCAGCGACTGCAAAATTTGCGCACACACAGTAGACGCCGCCGCCGAATTTATTTATATGGGATTTCGGCGCTTTTCAATTTTCACTGCACGTTTTTGCAGCAAACTCTTATTAACTATTAACACACGCAATGAACTTGTTTTAACACTAAATAAAAAATATACTTTACTATAAAATCAGATCGGTGAAAATTTCTTGGACACACGAAAACTCGTCGTTCGTCGCCAAGCAGCAAACAGTACAGACAGTAGTCATACATTCGATACTTATCGATAAGTTTTTGTCGAATGTTGCCAGACCTAGGACAATGCTAACTTCGATTGCGATTTGCAACAGCTAAATCAATTCACGAGTGCTGCCCTTTGATTGATGAATATATTTTTTATATATAGAAATTGAAAGTTCATATTGATTTGTGGCGGTTACATTTAAATTATATAATTTTTAGCAAAATCTGATTAAGTTTAAATTAACCGACATTAAATGGATTTTTCTTTTTAAATTTAAATTTTTTAAATTATGAAAATCGTTTTATTCAAAATACTTTATGGTTTAATTAGCCAGCTGTCGTTAATTGCAGAAAATTATGCTGGCAAAACTTAATACTTAATTAATGCAAATTAGAGGAAAAATGCGGCTATAAATGGCTTGGGTGGTTATAAAAACTAGTTTTTCACCTGACCTTGACCAATGGCAACAAAAGGTTTGTTGCACTTGCAACTGAAACTCGTTTTTCTCTTGTGCTCAGACTTATCAGAGAGATGCGCAAAATACCTTCAAATATTTTGAAGCAATAAGAACTGCGAGACTTGTTAGCAATCGCTTATGACAGTTACTCAGCTGTATTTTCATACACACGTGACGTCATTAAAGCTCATTGAACTTGCCCAGCATCTTTTATTACAAGTGTCTCCACACACACACACACACGAACGAGAAGCATCATCATCAGGTTCTGGCCTCCATCTTTAGCCTTCCGACTTACTGCCAGCTGAAGCCACATGCATACACATACACATACACATACTATATACACATTATTTTCACTCTCACTGACATTTATTTAACATGCAGTTACTCTAACAATGAGTTAGTATCACTAAGCTAATTTGTTAGTTCACAGAACTAGTTTAATTTAAAATACAGTATACATGCAAACAGAGTTTATATGTTCATTAATAAAAAAATATATATAATATGTAAATAATTTAAATGTCTTTAATGTTTTTAATTTAGTTAGTTTAATTCACTGTATACTGAGGGAAAGTAATATTGATTAATTAATAAATGGTTATATGTAAATAATATATATATGTCATGAGACATATATGTTTTAAAATGTATTTAATTGTTTCATGTTCCCTAATGTAGTGTATATTAGCTTCGTTGCAGTCATGTGTGCACAGCATATAGAACATGATGATTTCAATTTAACTCGTTGCCAGGTATGAAATCGGGTTTTGCCTGAGTCTTTTTAGAGTGCTAGGCGAATAAAACGTTTTGTTCTAGACGATCTTTGAGTCAGTCTTAATGCAACATTTCGCATTCTCAGTTGCTTCGGTTAATTTACGATTACAGTATAAAGTAATCATAATTATAAACACACGATATCAAAAGATCTGTTGTGCGTGATAAGCAGCAATAACTGAAAATAAAACAAAATTCTGCACATATTTAATTGGTACTACTTAGTTTTATGGGCTGTTTAATTAAATTATGTTCGTTTGCTTAAGCTGGTCCAAAAATAAACTCGAATAAAACCAAATAATTCAGAATTGTTGCATTGAGTGTCTTTTAAGTTGAATTCAGTAAAGTGCATCACAATTAGTACTTCATTGCCAGAATAACGGCTCATTAACCCTTGAACGTTGTCTCCAAGTGCATTTTAGGTTACTTTACATCTAGGCGCGCCAGTAAATATTTGCGATTCGAACCTGTGACATGGAATTTGTAACTTGATAAGGCACGAAACATACGAACTAACAAACAAACAAGCAAAAAAATCACGTAATTCGATTTATATATTCGCTTTTTGTTTCGTACTTTAAAATGATGAATGTGATCTTTAAGCTTTTGATCTTTGTTTTCTCACAGCACAAAGTGTAAAGAACTGTTTGAGTTGGATATTCGCAGTAAAAGAAAGTTTTCTATTATCATAAATTGGTTTTCACTTTCCATAAAAGACGCTCTTTATATTTTTTTCTTTATATGGAAGGAATCCCAAACAGTGGGATGATTACAATTACAATCTTTACCAATAAAACTCTTCAACAATTTTCAAAATTGGTTTAACTGAAATCTAGCGAAAAACAGAGATAGTTCTATAGACAGAAAAAGTATGTTTCTTTTTACTTATCCATGAACGTATTCAGGATTGGTGCACTCTCTGTCTCTGTACATATGAACAAAAGCCATTTCACCTCTGTTGAATCTGGAATCTTGGAATTCCTAATTTACGACTGGATACGCCAATTCTGGAGAACCAGCTAAAATATGTCCCTTTTAAAATATAAAAGCTAAAAACCTAAAATTTTAATGCAAAAATGACAGTTGAGTTACTGCGATGATCCAAAAAAATGATTACGTCTTTTTGGGCGTTTACAGTTACGTTACTCTAGACTGCTTCTATAGATTGGCTAAAATTTGTATAAATGTTTATGCGTGCCGGAGTGCAACAAATCGCAATAACAATGCTTTGGATCAAGAGTTCAAGAATGGAACAGTTTATTTACTGCAGACTCCTTCCTGACCATTTACCTAAAAAGTGTGTGGGTATTAAGCGACTTTATAATATTACAACATAGTTATCCATTGGAAAGTAAAATAATTTTTTTTAAGATTAAAACTATTTATTAAATATTAACTTATCAAAACTGAATGCAGTATAACTAACTGGTCGGAAGTTCCAGGCTATAGTATACATGAAACCCATGAGTATTGCCTTGTGGAAGATTTTTAATGTATTTGAGATAAAAATATACAAATTATGTAGGTTCTATAATAAATAACTCATAAATAAACTCTTTTATCTCCCTTATATAACAATTATTTTCCATCTTTTCATTATCCAGATGCAAGCTCGAATCATACGGACACATTTCTTTTTTGGTTAGCCAAAAACTATTTTAAGCTCTTGTTATTTGTTTTGTGTATGCGCAGATTGGCCAGAGTTCAGAGTGTCTTCCTGTCGGGTTCTCCTGAAAAATTAAATATATATATTCTGTGTATTCAGTACACGAACATTGACTGTGATAGCTTTTTCTATTACGGTATTCAAACAACACCAAATGTAAAATTCATATTTTAAGTAACATCTTACCTGTGTACTTCCCATCTGAGTTGTTATTTGATCTAGCTATTGCAAACAACTAAATAGCTCTATGGACTTTCTTTTAATTTTTCAGCCTAATGCACTTTGTAATGCAAAACAATTCGAGTTTATTTATAAAGTTTGTTCAATGGTTAAAAAGATGGAAATTTATCGCGAAATATTAGCTACGTGCTCAAAATCGATCGGAGTATTATTCCGCAAATATATGTATATACATATGTGCACATATATAATAACAATTCGAAGAGACATCAGAGAGCCTTCTTATCAGGGCTGTTGTGCAATTGAGTTCGCTTGGGTTCAGGAAGATATTTTGTTGGACTGGGTTAAAGCGATAATCGCAGCCGCTCTCGCTATCGCAAACGCTGAAGCTGCCTCATTTCGTTATCGCGTGTACAAAATTGACTTCGCTTTTATTTATATTTATAAATATTTCATGGGCTTACAACATTTGGTTCAATACGACGCATTCAGTTTTCAATTTGAAGTCGAATGTAGCTCAACGATTCAACGCATAGAATATTGATATCAAAATATGGTAAAGAACTTAGTAGATTGCCCGGGTTTTAAACTAATGGAGTTCACTCGACGTAAGGGATACTCTAGTTATTTCGAATTTCGCCTAGTTATTTCGGATCTGATATATTTTTTCAATCTCTGAGGAAAACAGAGTTCCATAGAGCGATCACATGTATTTATACAATCTCTGAGGAACACTGAGTTCCAAAGAGGCAAATAACTCACCAAATCGAATCGTCATAAGCTGCCTTATGGAGATATTTAATAATATAATCGGTACTACTCACAGATTGAAGATACGCTGCTTTACTTTAAAGTCAAGCCTTACTGTACCGTCGATGTTAACTTTATTTGAGGGCGGCAGTTCAACTCGAGTTCCAGTGCGAAACAAAATGTTGCTCGCAATGAGACACGTGTGTATAAAAATAAAATATCTCGTTCTCTGCTCTAACGTGCAGCTAAATAATGCAACTAAAAAAACTATGTGTGTGATATTAAATTCAAGTTTGTTAACTGTTCGCAAAACGCAATCTGAACGCTGAGCAACAAATGGCATCTTAGTAAGATTTATTGAAACAACATTTCGTATATAGTATTTTGTTGACAAAATACTATAGAGATAACCATGGAATATCAATCCTGAAATCTTCAAGCCGGGTATCGCGGCATTATCGCGGAATTTGCTATTGCGCGAGATCTCAGCTAAATTCATTCTAAGCACAGAGCTTAGCAACATTCCAGCTGAGTTGGCTGCGCGAAGGCTTAGCAACATTTTCTCTTGGCAACATGTTGCCCAGCATCACTTAAGTGCGCTGCTGGAAGGGTTGTATTAGATATGGGAACGTGTGGATCACTATCGTTTACTTATAATAAATATATGGTTAATTCATTTGTAAATACAATAGTATTGTTTATTTATATTTTTAAAGTGTAAGTTATATTAAACAGGGGTTTAATTTTTCCGTTTGAAATTATCAAACCAATAATAACAGATTCTAATGTTTAATCACTTTTACTTTACATAATTTCAGTTCCTAAAGTCTAAACACTTTTACTTTCTTTTCTTTTTCTTTTTTTTAACAAGAAGTACTAAACAATTTCTGACAAATGTATGCAAAATGTGACAAATGTTACTCATTCATTGATCTTGTTCTCTTCGTACAGGCCACAGCCGAGAGGAGCAGCGTTCGGAATATGCCCGCTATCGAGCACAAATTGAACATTACGGAGGAGGAAATACCAGAGAGCGTACGCCTCATATCTGAGAAGCAAGGAGAATGCCCGAAGACCAGGCAGGAAAAAATCGAACAGTTCCGGAATTATATTTTGGGTACGTATACAATTATATACAAATGGCGTGTGTACACAATTATATATCTCTGCACACAAATACATATTATTAAGAAAACATCGCTACTGACACAGATGTTATATTCAACAGAGCACAAGGACTGTCTACCCCATCGGAACGATGATAAATTTCTGCAAAAGTTCCTGCGTGCGCGATATTGGAAAATAGAGAATAGCTACAGATTGGTGGGTTTACCTAAGGAATATGTTACTTGATTGGTTGATGGTCAGCAAACATTGTTAGCTGAATTACTTTTAACAAAATATAACTGATGGAATTTCTATAGTTACTAAAGAAGAATGTTGCAAAATGCAGAATAATAATATGGCGATTGGCGAATAATATGGTGATTGACAGTTTTATGAGAAACTTAAAATGCCTATAAATACTTGAATTTGACGTATTTATTTAAGAAATAATGCTAGGTAGTTATCAACTAAAAACTTGAAAATAAACCCCATCAGATGGAGACTCCATGAATGATTGATCATCAGAAAAAAAACATTGATATATTAAACATAATATATTAAAATATACTTCTCCTTATATGTGTAATGTCAAACTAATCCCTGTACAGCTTTGCAGCTATTATAAGTTCCGAGAGGAGAACAAAATATTCTATGAAAAAGTGCGTCCCATGGACTTGCGTCATCTGGGCGATGAGGATATATTGAGTGTAACGCCATATCGAGATCAACTGGGACATCGTATACTGATTTATCGTTTCGGTCGCTGGAGGCCTAATCGCGTGACTGTAGATGACATATTTCGCGCAACTATCGTTCTTCAAGAACTGGGTTCCCTTGAGCCCATCTCCCAGATAATGGGCGGTGTAGCCATATTTGATCTAAAGGATCTAGGACTCGAGCATCTGCTGCACTTGAGTCCCAGTGTCGCACAGAAAATGATTGCATTACTAGTAGTAAGTGAGAGTCTTAGGATATAATATGGCACCCTTGTCTCATCCCTGTTTCTACTATACATTGTAGACCTCCATGCCCATACGTACAGCGGCCCTGCATGTAGTCAATCAGAACTGGCTCTTCAATGCGGCATTTAAGATCTTTAAGCCTTTCCTCAATGCCTCCATGCGGGAAAAACTCTACATACATGGCAAAGATATGAGCTCCCTGCATAAGCATATATATCCGGAACACCTGCCCAAGCGGTACATTGTCAAATAGTTTAATGAATTACCTAAAAACTGAACGATATTTGAATTAATATTTCGTCTATTCCTAGTTACGGCGGCCTGCATGAGGACTACCCGTATACGCTTTGGCTTGACATGCTGGAGCAACAATGCGCGGAAAGCGAAATTCAAAAGGATATGGAACAATTGGGTTTTATTTTTGACTAAAGACACTGGAACACTTTCAAAGACCTAAGGCAGCAGGTGCTCTTGATAAAAATTAATTTTTAATTTGAAATACTAAATTCGGAAATTCAGTGTATTTTTTGTAAAAAATATAAATACAAACAAAATATAAATGAAACACATGTATAAAAGTGAATAAATCTCTTGCGAAAGGAATGTATTAGTTTTAAGCTATGCTACTTCAGATCGTTCGTCTGCCAGTATAAACAGAAAATTGGAAATGTGACCATATGTCTTAAGGAATTTAATTTAATTTAATAATATAGTAAAGTAGCACAGACTATAAATTTTTAATACATATCCATGTTCGTATAGATCCTTTATAAGTCTACCAAAAATTGAATGGCTTCGCCCGTTAGGAACGTTGCAATTCGGAAAAAAATACATGCTACATGCTATGGGATTTCAGCTACAAACTCAAGTCACTATTGAGCTTTTATACTGATTTGCCAAAAAACACTTTATATATGTCTTATGTCGCATGAGAAATCTAACGGATTTGGAATTATGCAATACATGCAATATTTTTACTTGCTTCCAATAATATTCATTTAAATTAGTTCTTTCTGAGTTTGAACTCGAGCATACATTTTTTTTGTGTTATTCAGTAATTGCGTAGTATATCTAGCCAATAAATTTACTAGTTTAACAAATAAAAAGTCCATGATATATTTTTAAATCTTATGCTACATTATAAGCTAAAGATTAAACATGTCCACAACTCTTATTTACGCAAAGATAGAGTCAAGTACTTTAGCTCAAATTATATTTTATTTAAGGCATTGTGCATCATTTGTATCAATTGTTCGAGTCATATTTCCCATCTCCGGCTCAAGGACACCATTCGCCTAATTTTAGCACACTCCACACATCGCAATTTGTCTTATGAGCCATTGCAATGCTTGGCATATATTAATCAAAATGGGCCAATAACCATTTTGAGGTTAGGGCAGCACAAACACTTTGAGGTTAGGTCTGGCATATGCCATAAAATTTAATGCGCCGCACATTTGCCGACCCAAAAAATAGAAACAACAGCAGAGAATCAAGGATATCAAATGAGGAAACCGGTCCATATTGAAAATTGGTTCCGGTCAAGAAATCGACGAAACGATTCTCTACGACATGTTCGTTTTATGTGTTTTATATGCAAAAATGCGTTAGAGCGAGATGGCCGACACTGACCGTGATTTGCCGTTATGGTAATTGAGTGTTGGACAACGCATAAAATGCAGCACAGCACATAAATATTTCTGCGCCTCACAAATATGCTCGATATATGCAGATTTACATATATATATTATATATAAATATATCTTGTTTTTTTTTTATTAAATTTTTTTAGAGAAACGGAAGTTAGCTAGTAAAAAAGTCAATACCCCATTTGACTCCACCCTGAGCCAATGGTCAAACGATAGTGAAATTGATTTTGGTGCCAAGGGGTCGCCGGACTTGAGCCCCGGACATAATCTCTATGTGTGCGCCATTTGGGCGATTAAAGCGACAAGATTAAAAAATTTATTGCGCAAATATTTATGGCGAACAGTAGCCCAAAAAACACAAAGATGTAGAGAATGAAAGGGAGAGAGAGTGTGTGGAGAGTAAGAAATGTATAAAGAACAGACAGAAAACATAGCCTACATCTGAGAGGCTTGGGTGGGGCATACAGACGGACAGTGTCCCGTTATTAGCTCAGCTCCGTGTAACACGTGTGGCCAGGCTGTACTGAATATAATTTATGGCTGCCGAGCACCAAAATTTATTTGTATTTTATCACCAATAGGAGAGGCGGGGTTCGCAGGAAGGGTATTTGGAGCAGGGGAAAGCGTGTCCTCTTTCAAACAGCATATGTCTCATGCAAAAGTCGATGAGAAAGTTTCTTAAAGGAGATAGAATATCGCAAATGAAATTTTGATATAATTATATATTAAAACCATGTGGCTCTTCACAAAGCTACAATGGTATGGAAGAGTCTTTAAGAGAGTATTAATTATTAGTATTAATTTAAAGTAATTAATGAAAAAAAAACTCGTATGGCAACAGATAAAAACTATGATATTCCTCGAATTCTATAAGAAATTTTCTTAAAAAAGTTGAAAACAATTAGTTTTGTATATGACAGCTTTTAAAACGTATATTTAAATGTTTGAATACTTAAAAAATATATGACGAAAAATATATGCCAGCTTATCCAGACTGACTGACTCATTGATATATTCTATAAATAAGTGCCACTATTGTATTTTGTACTGCTGTAAAACTAAGTTGTATAAATAAATAAATAATTTAATTGGAATTTTCTAAATCTCTCCTGAATAAAATATATTTTCTAAAACTTTGATCAAATTTTATTCCCAAATTCTCGTGAGAACTTATTTTGAAATTATTCAAACTGAAATAAAAATACAATATATATATAAGTTAGAGTCTTAAAGTTTGGCAGTACAAAACTATTATTAATTTGATTTCATTTAGTCCTCAATACTATTCCTTATTGATTTTTCAATGGATTGATTAAATCAGTTGTTCATATACTTATTTCTTTAGTAGTTAATTAATGCAAGGCATGATTGCTTAAAATAAAGAGCTTACTAATTCCTGAATAGCTTTAATTTTATTATCGGTTCAATTGAACTTACTCAAAATAATAATAATAATTAAATAACGATAATAACTTTAATAAAACAGAGAACTAGTCTGTTCAGTAATAAGTTCATGTTCTTATCTAAGACTTAAATCCTATATGTAATCCTATATGTAACCGAAGACAATCTCATCGAAATACCATTTGTTAAACAGCTTTTATAACTTCTTCGGCACGTACAGGACTTGTCCCCAACCCATGTATAGAGTTGCTATAAAGAGATATATTTTCCGTACATTTATCAAGCATCGAGGAGGATCCTGCTGCGGACTAGCTGTAAGTGTGTGTGTGTGTGTGTGTTAACCAGGGCCATAACGAGTCGCCATTTATACAGTTTACACCTTCGCCTCCGGGTGAGAGGAAGACCGTGGCGGTAGCCGTAGCCATAACTGGAGCCGGAGCCGTAGCCGGAGCGGAAGTCAACACATTGACAGCAAATATTTCAATTATTTTTGGCCAGCAGCTTATTTATGGGGTAATGCAGGGTCTACATGCGAGTCTACCCCGAGCCGAGGTCAGTTTGTCTGACTTAATGTTGTTTACAAATCGCTGGCCATAATTTATTGTCCTTTGTTGAGTTCTGTGCCAATGAGTGAATGATAAACGGCATTCGGTGATAACCAACGACGCTGCTTGATGGATGGGTCGATCGGAGAGAGGGTCTATGCTTGAGGGTTGAGCGTTGAGCGTTGAGACGGGGTGCCGGGCTGATGGGGTGACGGGTTGACGAGTGGTTATAGAGCTCATTAGGAAACAATTACAAAAGCGCCAGGCACACACGCACACAGTTTAGGGTTGTCAACCCTCTAAGCTCATCTTCCTCTCTCTTTCTCTCTCTCCCTCTCTTTCTCTCTCTCTCTGTGTGTGTGTGAAAAGGTCAGGTACACCATGTCCAAATGTCAGAGTCAACTGATGGCTTGACAGCTGGGTAACGCCCACAAATGTGGCCCTTGGATAATATGGTTAATTTTTGAAGTGTGGTAAAAAATGGTTAGGGATAAGGTCGTACGCAACTATTATTGTCTGTTATAATATCTAAAGAAAATAAAAACTTGTTGCATATGGCAACGGAAGAAGGCAGATTACTTAAAGGAAAAATCACATTTTAAACAAACTATGTTTTGCTTACAGGCTATTATACAGCAATTCAGTTTATTCAACAAATAATCTTTTTGGAGTTATAGAAAATATTACTTTACTTCAGCTGTGAATAACAGTTTCTCAATGAATGTTTAAAAATTACTAACGTATGCTAGTTATGAGACAGCTAAATAAGCCTGTGTATAACAGTATCTATTGAAGTATGCAGTATAACAGTATTAGGACACTTGTCCGCCTGTTTTTAACACATTTTCTGAAATCTGTGGGCTTGTATTACAGAACAACTTATGAGCTAAACCGTAACACATGTGGCTGTTATACCGAATTATTAGGCAACTTATTGATGTTAGTACTGTACAGTTATACTAGTATATAAAAAGTTGTATAACAAACTATGGACTTATACAAATTACAATAGTGTGGCAATAGCTGACAAGCTTGTAGATCGAGAGGCAAAACAGTTGCACCCACTCAATAACTTAACTGTAAAATGAATACAAGTCAGTAAAACATTAGACATATATGATCGAAAATGTTCATTACGGTAATATATATAAAATAGTATGCTATTAAGCTCCAGATTAAACTTTTATTAAGTATTTCCTTGTTGCAAAAGACGGGATAACACAGGTTTCTTAGCTTATATATGACACGAATGCAAATTAGTAATTACGTATAACAATTTTCGCATAATGATAACTTGTAAAATATAAACCCTGTTAAACTCTAGTAAAAGAATGTAGTATAACAGTATCTTCAGTTGTGTATAACAGTTAAAACAGTTATCAAGCTCTTAAGCAGGCGTCACTGCTAGGCCAAGCGCGTATATTTGGATAAATTCATTCAATATCGATTCCCTCGATTTGCGCGCATCCCTCACATTCTTTCTCATTAAATCCGCCCCGTCGAGTCAACCCGCTGCTTGCAGCTCACGTGGAAAGAAGAGGAACGACAGGAGGGCGGGTAAACAGAAGGGGGAAGCGAAACATGTTTTTTTTTTTATTTTGCTTCAGTCGCTGTCAACACTGTCAATCGATTTTCTGTTGATTTACCAGAAATCATTTGTGATAAAACACGATGTTTCGTCATGTTTAAAGTGCACTCCAGGAGATGAAGCGAGAGTATCTGTGTGTACGTGTGCGTGTGTGTGTGTGGTTGACTGGCTGACAATCAATCACATCATATGGCAGAGTAGAGATTCAGCCAGAGCAGGGAAGAGGACATCTATGCGCTTTTAATGCGGCCTAATCCGGCGTAATAAACATTTCACGTAATATGCGGGAATCAATTGAAATGCAATTGAAAAGGACTCGTCATGCAAATATTTGACTGGATATAGCTCATGACAATGGATAAAACACAATCCCACAAGCAGACACATCTCCAAATGGGGCATACAAATGAGATGAGTCTCTGGCGTGACACGAAGAGGCACGAATACTGAAGTGTAGGAATTAAGTTTTATTAAATGGAAATTATGATTTTTATCTTATGTACCGAACGTGCATCATACGGAGGCAATATGCATATAACAAAATGGGCAACTAGGGGAATTTACATCTGTATGGTGACACGAGGAAGCGCCACTTATATGATATATTAGACAAATGAAAATAACGAATTCTATATAATAGACCATTCAATTGATAATAATCTATCGTATATTATTATATATAATAATCTATCGTATAATATAATATATAATAATCTATCGTACACTGTATATTTTTAATCGCATCATGTGATTTAATTCTACAAAATCTTGTTTTGTATTCGTGTATGCACTGCCTCAAACTCGCATCTCTAGTTTCAGCTCTACGTCAATAGACAAAAGTCGCGGCACTTGAGCCGCGAATTAGTTGCGAATGAACTTCAATAAAAAAAGCGCAGCATACTTTTCGGAATGAGGGCAAAAAGTAAATAAAAGAGCAAAGCTCACAATTGCCATATCTCTGGCTGTTCCCCTCTCCCTCTCCCTCAGAAGGACACACGTGTCCTGCCGCCTGCCTGCTGCCACCTGCTTGGCCTCGTTAGCCTGCGGGATCCCGTTGCCACTTCGCCCCGCTCCAGCTTCCGCTGATTATTAAAATATTTTAATTGGCCGCTGGCAAATATTTGCGCACCTTTAACCCTTTTTAATATGGCTAAGTGCAGCAGTTGTTGTTGTCTATCCGAATCCGAAATAAATGTTGACTCCTGTTCACATTGCAGACCGCAACGCTTGAATCGCGGCAGCCTGGACGCAAGAGTCGAGACAGTAGGAGCCAGCAAAATGGGGCCAAATAAGGAAACAAAAAACTATGCTAAGCATGACCGGATTGAGGTGTAGGTCGACTGCATGCTGCCCTGTAATAATTTATAGAATTCTCCAACACAAGTAAATTCTAATTATGGGAAAAGGTTTTTCAAATTAACAAGCGATTCAAATCAGAAAAGCTAATTTAAATTTCAAAGAAATTTAGGGTTATTAATTTGGCTTACAATATTAGTTGACGAATTGCTGAGTGATGCATCTGCACCTCTTGGACATAATGCTAGATGATGATGATAAAAATCGATATATATACATTATTTATTAATATAATAATTTTGTATTCGAAAAAAAAAAACAAAAATTAAGCAAATTTACAATTTTACTGCCCTTATAAATTCGATTTATTTAAGGAACCCCAGCTATTTATGAAACTGATGATTTTGTGTTCGATTAATTTATTTATACTTTAACTGATAGGTGGCCGAAAGATTGCTTTTTATGCTGGTGATCATAAAGCTAACAATAAAACAAATATAAATATTAAATAAAATAAAAATGAAAAATCAATAAAGCAAAATATTATTTTTTTTATTTACATGTTTATTTGCAATCTGTTATTATAACAATAAACAAATTGATTGCCATTAATTATAAATAAGCGGATGGTTTGAGCTCCGCTGAACTCAAACCATATACTAATTGTATAATATACGCTCTATTGTTTGGTTAGTGTGTGTTTTGTAGCAGTCCTACAACTAAATCATTTCGAAAGGCTGAAGCAATACTAGTTTATGACGCTATGGACAATAACTGGTGCTCCGTGGTATACTACCAATTTTTATATAAATAAAGTTCTCAAAGTACAAAAACTTGTAAAGAAAAATGTATGGTAATAAATTCAAGTGTAAAATGAAAATAAATTCAAAGTAAAGAACTTACAAATTTAAAATTCTTATTTAAATTTTTATATATTATTTATTTTTACTTAATAATTTCATCTTCTTTTTTCCTAATTTCTTGTGTGCTAAATATTATTTAACTCACATTTTACATTTATCATATAACATAAGCAAGTCTTTAGTAATTAGACGGAATAATTAATATTGCATTGCTATGATATAAAAGCAAAATATTAAAAATAAGTCCACCTCCTGCCTATCTAACAAATCTCAACAACACTACAGGGTATGCCAGGAAAAGAACCAAATGATGCATGCTCAGGAGTATAATTCGATTGTGTTCAATTTAATTTTGACAAGCTCCAATGGCACAGCAATCCAAGCCCAAAGGATCTGCCCCTTGTCGACAGTGGCGGGGTACCTATGTGTGTGTGTGTGTGTATGTGTGTGTGCCTGTGTGTATATGTGTGATATGGTGCATGAACTGGGCGAGGCGGCAGTTGATTTGATTTTGTTTTATGTTTCCTGCTGGCGAGGTACATTTGCTACGCGCCCCCTTTACTGAGACGGGAGTTTGTGGTTTTTTGTGGTCTAAGGGTAAGATTCGAGACTCAAGCAACCGCACACAAAGATTTTGTGGTCTGTTTTTTGCGGCTTAACAGATTTGTGTGTAGTTCGATGGACAGTTTGTAAGCGTCAGATGAATGTCAGTTAAGGATAGGCAATAGGAGCGACTAAATACAAAACAAAATTGAACAATTGATATTTATTTTACCTATTAAATGATTCAACAGAATTAAAGTTTAATAAAACAATGCATATCTATTATAATATATATGTATTTCTTTATAAATTAAAACTTAAATTAGATAAGAGGTAGTAATGTGGAAGAAGAGAAAATTAATAGAAAATGGACAAACTATTTATATATGCTTTTAATTGGCATTTAAGAGTAGAAAGGGCTGAAAGCGTATCTAAATTCCTAAAGAAAAGTAGATTAAAGTAGTATTATATATCATTATATATGTTCGACAGTTTGTCCGGTTGTGCATTTATCTGTCTCTGTCTCGAAGCTTCATACTTACAATTTAATATATATATTTTCATATACTGCACCTATTACATCATCCATATCTATCATCCATCATCCTCCTAGTACAGAAAAATCAATGTATTGTCTTCGATGATATGTATGTTGACTATAACAACCACAAATCTTCTAATCTAAAATTGATTGTTTTTCTATGAATAGGTCCCCAAAATTTAATAAAATGTATTGTAAATAATTAAATAATTAGGTCTAGTCTTTTAATACATATACAACATATGTTATTTGCTTATTAACATCTCCTAAAAATATTATTAAGATTGTACGTATAGAAGCGAAGCTATGACATTATGTGATCGTATTCATATACATATTCACATAAGAATACATATATATACATAGTGGAACGACATATTTTCGATATTTATACCCTGAACCCATTGATAATGGGAAATCAGGGTATAATGGTTTTGTTAAATGTATGTAGCAGGCAGAACGAGGCGTAGCACACCTCACAAAGTATATACATATATTCTTGATCAGGGCGACAAGTTGAGCCGATTTAGCCTTATCCGTCTGTCTTTCCGTATGTTTAAACGCGTCGGTCTTAGAAATTATAAGATACGCGCAGATCAAGATGTAAGATGATGAAAGTTTTATGCAGTTTATATTTTTTTTATATCTTACAAAACCCCTCTTGAAGGTCACTTGCAAATACAGCCTTGAAATTTAGTTGACAATTTTTATAAAATGCAAAAATTCACACACACACACTTAACAAGTAAGAGTGCTTTAGTGTCATCCAAAATCTAAAGATCACATAATCTCCGTATTCATTACACGCAACTACACAGCTAATTTGAAGTCTCTAGCTCAAGCAATGTACAAACTACGCCTTAAAAACGTATTTTCGATAAGCATTAAAATCGATAACATTACAACAAAAACAGTTATCGAACATATGAAGCAAACTTGACCTGCGTGTGCTATATACGGACCTGCAAAAAATTTCAGCTGTCTAGCTCGTCTAGTTTATGAAATCGATTCGTTCAAAAATACGGACAGATGGACGGACGGACGGACGCACAGACGGACAGGGCTATATCGACTCGTCTTGTCGCGCTGATCAAGAATATATACACTTTGTGGGGTCTGCCACGTTAAATACTTCTTTCATACCTTCTGCCTGTTACATACATTTTCACAAAAACATTATACCCTGATTTCCCATTTTCAATGGGCTCAAGGTATAAAAAAAAGATCTATGTCAACTTATCATACAGCGGTTTTAAAATTTTTCTTTGAAATGAAACCGTTAGTGAAATTTTCAAGTCTAACAAAAAACAAGTATGAAAACTCTAGTCGGAGGTGCCCGACTAGGAGATACCCTGACCCCCGTCCGATTTGCATTGTTTAATACGCTATATAGCTTGTATATAACATTAAATTTTCCAAAACTGAATTATAATTTTAAAATTTTATTCATCTAGAAAGTATTTAAATCAAAACTAAATAAATAATTAAATAAATAAACAAATTAACAAAAAAAAAAAAAAGAAGAAAAACTAACATCACCACACCTGGACTCGACCTGCGTCTATTTACTACATATGTAACGTTAAAAAGCGCATCATCTCAACTAGCACAACCACTTCATATTTATAAATTTAAAAAAAAAGTTACGCCGTCGTCCTCTCTGAGTTTCGAACTCGAGACCTTTTGCTTACGCGCTTTGCGTCTATCCACTACGCCACACCAGCATTGCGTTGGCTGCTGGCAAAACCCAAAGTAGTACTACAAGGGCGATATGTGACAAATACAAAACTACAGAAGCGGCTGAAAATGCAAACACAATTCAAACACAGATTTGGTTGAAGAATATGCTAGAATAAATAGCCTTGAATTTATTTGTGCACATGCATAAGCAGACGCGCATGCACGTTTCAATGTATGTGTATGTGTAAATGTTTCGGGACTGACTTAACGGAATTTGATGAAACTTTCAGCATATGATTCTATTGAATTTTTTACATTTTATAAAAATGCTAATTTATTTACATGGTTATATTTGCAACAGACTCTCAATGGGTGTTGATGGCAGAGGGGGGGGGGGGGGTTAATTAGTAAAAAGAGCCGGTATCCAAAAAATAAAAAAATAGAAATTGCATAAAATTCACATGAATCTATATGCAAAATTTGAGGAGTCTAGCTCTAAAGATGTGGCAGATAGAATTTTATAACTTGTTTTCGATAAGGTTTAAAATCGATAACATTACAACAAAAATATATATCGTTTTTTGGTAACAAACTTGACCTGCGCGTGCTATCCACGGACCCAACAAAAAAAATTCAAGTCTCTAGGTCAACTACGTTCTGAGATCGACGCCTTCAAACATACGGACAGACGGACAGACGGACGGACAGACAGACGGACAGGGCTAAATCGACTCAGCTCGTCGCCCTGATCAAGAATATATATACTTTGTGGGGTCTGACACGCCTCCTTCTGCCTGTTACATACATTTAACAAAACCATTATACCCTGATTTTCCATTTTCAATGGGCTCAGGGTATAAAAAAAAATTCAATCGAATCTTATGCTGAAAGTTACAAAATATTCCGTTAAGGCAGTCTCAATTTATAAAGCAAATTGTTTGGCCAATTATCACATGATTACGTTCATCTGCGTGTATTTGAAGAATCGCAATTGCGATTTATATGTGTTTACATTGAGTTCGCATTTTTAGCTGTTTCTTTAGTCTTGTATTTGATAGATGGCGCCTTTGTAGTAAACTAAAAGCGCAGATCGGACGGGGTTCAGGGGATTCCTAGTCGGGTACACCCAACTAGAATTTTCTTACCTGTATACTATAAGCTCTAAAAAGATATTTGGTATTCATATGAAGTAAACAATTTTATAAATAGTGTCAAATATATAAAGTTGGCCAACTTTCTAGACACAAATCAAAAACAGTTTACCCTTATTCCACGGTATCAAATGCCACGACAGCAAATTTAACTAAATCCCAACTGACTTTAACTTTCTTTGCTTTTTAAAATTCAATTGTTAGCCCAAACTAAGAGTCCCTCTGTGAACGGCTCTACCCATTATAAAAAAAAAAAAACTTGTTGCATGAGACCATAAAAGACAGAACAGCCCAGCTGCTCAGAGCCCACAATAATGTTACATAACCGAAACATAAAATCTGTTTAGTTTCGGGCAGCCAAAACATTTGCACAGCAGAAGAATTAAATTAAAATTGTAAAATAATAAAAAATAACAAGTGGAAGAAAAAACACTCAACGCCCATGTCCGAAAGGAACAGGGCCAACTCTAAGGTAGCGACCAAACTTTATGCCGAGTCAGCAGAATGCACCTGTGCAGTTCAGTCCGAAATCCTTTGCAGAAGCCAAGCCAAAGCAAACACAAATACTGCTACATACATGTACATAGATACGTATACATATGTGCACAATTGTATGTATGTATATATGTACATATGTATATGCAAAGAGCTCCAAGCAAAACAAATCGAGCGACTTATCAACACTAAAATATCTACCATTGACTTATGCACTGGAAAGCTGAAACAGTGGATGGCCCCAGGAGGTTAAACGCGCGCTGCTACACTTCCAATGCAAGCGCCAACCGAAACGTTTGTCAGTCAGAAACTGGAAAGTCGGCTATGTAGGAATTTCTGTGGTAGTTTCTCATAAATATGTGCGCACACAAACATCCACACACACACACACACTTACGAGCCATGGTCAGCAGCAAGTGGGCGGAGCCGTGGCAGCATAAGGTGAGCTTGTATGTGTGCTCAATTCGCTATGTGCTTACCGAGTGTATATCTGTGTGTGTGTGTAATTTTTTATGCGCTCCATGGCAATTCAAAAACGCCTACTTCAAGAACAAAAACAACAACAACAGAGCAACAACAGCCACCACCAAAAGCAAAGCAAACGACGACAAACGACGAAGTCAACAGACATCGAGCATACATAGCCGAAGTTGCGAACGGGAGAGCAGAGCGCAGCTTTCCATATGCTCGCGTATATTCCTTTACAGTGGCAAGATAAAATAAATGTGTACTCCAAATTTGTTTACCGAATTAAATAAATACGTATTCTTAAAACAGCGGTTGTTTGTTTATATACTGAATTTCTAAAAAACTTAAGCATTTAGCACATATGCATTTTCACATCTATAAAAATTATTCTTATCTGAATACAACAAATTGCGTTAGTGTTCATCAATCAGCGTGACACTGTGCACTAGATGAGCGGCTTTCTCACATGCACACGAGAGAGCGCCAAAGGCAAATCGCGTATAACTTTAACGGTTAAAGGGTGCCCCATGTTCGCTCTCTCTCACTGGCAATGCTTGTTGTTGTTGATGCGGCCAAGCTTTTGCAATTCCAGCAGGAGCTCAACAGCGAATGGCGTGCAAGCTTACAGTGTGTGGAGCTGCTACTGTTGCTCTTTAGCACATACACACACACGCACACATACACATACACACAATTTATACATATATATATGAACACTATAGAAGCGATGCGCGCGTCGGCCATTCTGCGGCCAGGGCCACCCTGCAGTCGAGCATGCGGCTAGACTCAGACTCAGTCGCCACCGTTAACTCTTTGAAACTGGACGCAGCGAGCGGCAAAAAATAAAAACAAATAAAATAACAGAACATTAAATGCGGGCGCGGCAAATTTTCCAAAATTGACCAAAAATTTAAAAGAAATTCGAAATATTTCTCGAGCTTAAGCCAAGCCGACTCTAGTGCAGTGTGACCCATAACAGAAAAGTGTGACCAGTGTGTGTGAGTGTGTCCCCTTGATAACGGCAGCTGCCTCCACCCACACCATACTCCGTACTCAACCCCACCCCACAATCGAGTTGCATGTGAACCGGCGATCCAATGAAAATGGAGGATCCCACCATTGCCGACACATACGTGCAGGAGTTCAACTTAGATCACTTGGGGGTCAACAATACCACAAACAGCACCGTGACAACCCTAACACCTGTGACCATCTCCTCGACAGCCGCCCCCACCATCGGACATGTCAAGCGTGAAGATCACAGTCCGCCTCAGCCGATCAAGTGGACAACAGTGCATGCAGCCGAGCCGCCAGCAGACGACGATGCGGAAACGTTGCCACTGCCACTGCCCTTGCCGCTACCTATTGCTGTTCCGGACGATGCAGTCGGCGCTGAGCCGTTGGCATCTGTATCGCATATTAAGCTGCGCTCCTTTTCGGGCCACCATCAGTGGCATATGGATGAGCGCCGGCTGCAGCCACTCAGCCCGCCGCCCGAGGGGTACGTAGGCGGTCCCATGGGCGGACAAGCGGTGCTGGTTAATACAACGTCCGGAACGACAACGACAGCTGCTGCTGCTGTAGCCGCCGCCGCCGCCGCTGCGGCTGCCTCAGCTGTACCTGGTGGTGTGCCCTCCACTCCGCCGGAGACGCCGCCCGTGGTGGGCTCCCCAAATGGTAGCAGCAGCTGCCCCAGCCAGGCATATGCCCATCATTATCACGCTGGACGCGGCAGCAACTCGGCCGCGAATGTAGCCACAGTGGGTCTCAGCCAGGAGATGATGTGGCTGCCCAACTCGATGCGTGCCGAGCAGCAGCCACTGGACTTACGTCCGCTTGCCTGCCCAGGTACTCAGGAGGAGGCGGAGGAATGGGAACGCCAGCGGGAATATGCCATGCACGCTGCCGCAGCGGCCGCGCATCATCACCATGGGCATCCACTGATGCAGGGCCATCACCACCATGCCATCAGGCATATGGCGCAGGCACAACATCCCACGCACCATCCGCACTTTCACAGTCTGGAGCATGCTCTGCCCATCAATATGCACTCGAATTCAACCAACTCCTGCGCGGGCAGCCCGGGTCCGGTCAGTGTTCCACCTAGCAACTTGTATCCCACGATCTCCAATTGTGGACCACATGTGCCCTCAGCGGGCAGCAGCAGCGGCGCCAGCAGCGCCTCCAACTCACGAGGCTGTGTACGATCGATTCTACAGCCGTATCGCCCACTCTCGGCCAGCTCTACGAGAAGCTCCAACAACTCACCCCACACCTGTTCCGGCGCCTACAGCAACGCCACGCTCGAGGACTGCATCAACGACGACATGCTGACCACTCTGACGGTTCGGGAGCTGAACAAGCGGCTGCATGGGTGTCCGCGAGAAGAGGTTGTCCGGCTGAAGCAGAAGCGCCGTACGCTCAAGAATCGCGGCTACGCGCAGAATTGTCGCTCCAAGCGCCTGCATCAGCGACACGAGCTGGAGAAGGCCAATCGTCAGCTCAACCAGGATCTGCATCGACTGAAGCTGGAGTACTCGCGAGTCTGCCAGGAACGGGACAGTCTCATGCAGCGCCTCCAACAGCAGAGAACGAGCGGTGGCGCCGCCGGCGGTGCAGATAGTCAAAGCTCTCCAGAGTTCTATCTATGACGCCAACTGGCGGCGGCCTCATCAGCTTCCACCTCAAATAACTCGCATCCGTTGCAGCAGGCGCAGCAACACCGTGCCTCGCATTCGAATTCACACTCACACTCGCATCCGCATTCGCATCCGCATTCGCAGCCGCATCCACATTCGCATCCTCATCCGAATTCGCAGTGGCCACCCCAGCAGGTGGTCAACTAATTAGATCTGGTAAATTATGCCTTGAAATAGTCCACAGGGGAAAAAGGGTTCCCAGCCACATTTCTATTCCCGTTTCGTAAAATGTTTATAGTTCAGAAAGAATGAAAACATATCTTCGTTTAAACTACAAAAAAATTTTAAAAATATTCTCAATACTATATAATATTATTCAAAAGGAAAAGTTTTCTTTTTTAAATATATTTGATAATACTAGATAGTAAAATTCATTCTTAATTTCCTTCAAAACATTTGATTTCTTACTATTTTTTCTTCTCTTATTTCAAAGAATTTTTAAATACTATTAAAACTTTAAAAATACTATTTACATAGTTTTTAAAAATCAAATATGAGCATTAAATATGGATAGGAACTTAGAATAAAACTAAAATTGAGTATTAGATGCTTTAACTTGATCATTAGTTTTTGCAAATTAGTTTACTAAAGAGTACTTGATGAGGTTTAAGTAAAACTTCAACAGTAAATTGTTAAAAATATATTTCTGATCATAGGTTTTATATTAAAAAAATATTTTTCCAGCTTTAAATCACTTTCAAAATTTGTATCACACTCAATGAAAGCTATTAACGTATTTGAAATAACAGTATAGGGGTTTCTTTCACAAGTGTGGAATATTTTATGGCGTAAACCTGATTCAATTTACGACTGCAAAAAAAAAGGTATTTTCAATCATTTAAAAGCCTCAGCATTCAAACACACAAAACCAAAAACATTTTCCCTTTAAATTTGTGACAATAAAATATTTTCAAACTAATTTGGTAAGTTATTGTTAAGTTATCGATTGATGCGACACGAATCGATTTAAATCGAACCTTTGGCTGATAATCATTTTCGTTTAGTGAGAGAGTAAGAGAGAGTGGAGATCGCACATCCCGAACACGTAGATCAAATTATTGATTATAAATAAAGTAACTCAAACATTAAACACACATTTTTGTCAGCTACTGATTACTGAATGATCAATCAGATCATTCGATCGATCGATCGATCGCAACATTGTATTACAAATTACGAGTTAGTAACACACGCTTATTTGTTGATTAGTTATAGCTTTAGTTTTTTATAGTAATAAAATGACCGATGACAACAACAACACCAAATATCGTATACCCTATTAATACGTAGGGTTAGACTAAATAGCTGTATATCGTGTTTCATAGCAGACGCTTTCATTTGGTTTCCATATCACACACACAGAGCCACGCCCGCTCTTTGAACACCCTAAAAATGCAATAAAAAGGAGGCAACATAAACTATAAACTAAAGGTTGTATTATGTTTTAGACACAAACACTTGAAACAGTTGATTAAACTTAAACCAAGTCCTAATAAATGTAATTAACTAAACGAAAACCTATTACTACACAAAAACAATGTAAATACAAAGCAAATTGTATAAATTCTAAGCTTAACGATTCAATGTCTGTCTCTATAAAAGTAAAGAAAATAAAATTAAAAACAAACAAAAAATTGACTAGAAAATCATGTTGAAGAATACGATACTGAATACGACAACAATTGTGAATAGCTCTTAAGTGTGCATAATAAAACTTAGTAATAAATGCAAACATCAAAAATTACAAAAAATAAAACCATATCAATGTGTTCTTAACTCAAAACAAAACAAAATCTATTTGATTTGATAAGCCTATTTCTCATAATTTTATAAATAGTGTTCATCAAGTAATCGTTGAAGGTGTGGAAAAAGTCTCTTTCCTTCGAAATATTTACAACTTCATTTAATAAATGTCAGAAACTGTCTATTATATAAAATATATATATATATTTCTGAAATCTATATTACTGTCTGCTTACCATATATCATCTTTGAAGAGTCATGAACCGTTATCAAAATCTAAAAGAATCTATCTTATCTTGAATGATCTCTTAACACTCGACGAATATCTTATAATATTATACAGTTGAGAAAAAAATAGGGGTTGATAAAAATATTTGGGATCGGAGGATTAGCTATTCAATGCAGTTAGATTAGCTTGAGAGTATAATCAGTTAAATTCGAATCAATTTTTCAAATCAAATCATATCATTTAAAATATCAATAAATCACTTGAAATCAATTAGATGTCAAACGCAACATTGAAACAAATTATATCGCATTGTAAATATATGAAGCAGTCCATTACGACCTTTGTTTTTGTTTTAAAAAAGAGGAACTGAAGAGCATTTTTTTATATGAAAAGAATTTGGAATCAAATATAAAAAATTTATTATATTGCAGGACGATTGAAAGAATTGAGAACTCTTTCTGTTTGACTACTGAATATATAATTCTGAATATTAATTAATGAGTTCAGTATAGTCTTTCAATAAAGTTTTTACTTGTCAGTAGGGCTGAGAGGGCTTCAATGCATCACAGATCTGAGCCTAGATCTCAAGCCCTAGCTGAAGCAAAGCTAAAAACCACTGGCTTTCGATGCACTGAATATTGCATTCCATATACACACCCTAACAGACGACAAGAAATTGTTGTTCTTTAGCTTGAAGACAACGATTAACCGACTTCATGGAATTACGGTTTTGTGTGGTCTGTCGGCAGTTGATAAAGCGAACGACCACCAGCAACAGTTGCAAAACTCGATACGTCAAAGTAAACAAATTGAGAGTCAGCTGCAGCCTGTGTTCCAGCGGCTTCAGTTCCAGCATCTTTAGCGGATGCCGAATCTAAGCCGAGTCGATCCGAAACTGTGTCAACAAACAAATCGAATAATAAAAAAAGAGTAATGTCCAACACCAGATGCTCAAGAGCAGGCGATGGACAGATTGGATTACAATCATTAACATTCATATGTAGATGAAAACAGAAGGCATAAACCTCCTTTGTTTATCAACAATTCTCGCAAGAAGCCGACCGAAGGCTCAGCGTAATTCGGTAAAGTGGAGAACAAGATGTAGATCTCGTTTATTAATAAGAGTTTTTGGGTTACGCCAAATCGAACTTTCTAACTGTTTATTTTGATTTCGCTTGCCCGAATGGTTGAAGTTCCCCTATGCCTCGAATAACTCGTTTATTTCAGTTTTTAATTCTCTGTAAACATGCCGAAATTCTCGGCCTACCATATAAAACTGAATTGAAAATATTTCAAAGAGTACTCGCTAGTTTTACACTCCTATTCCTCCAGGGCTCCTGAATTTTCATTCCAAAGCGAAAGAAAACTTCCCTGACTTCTTTATATTCTGATGAAAAAAATTTAGATGTACGAAAATAAAAAAGAGTGTCTGTTAGTCGTGCACTCCTCGATTTCTATGATTATTTCTGCACATTTTCTCAATTTCCTGTGTTCTAGCGAACCCCAAATAAAACTCCGTGGACATCATCGGCTCGCCTTTATGTAATGGAGACCGATTCGTCGACGCGTCGAAGTTGCGCAAATTTTGTTTTTGAATTTGATTTATTGCATGTCCAGATATATGCAAATGTATTCGTACATGTATATGTAATAACATAAAGAAATATTCTTTGGCAATGTTTGTTGATCAACTGGCCATTTTTTTTAGATTTCATTCGGGTTTTGTTATTTACTTGGCCATAAGCTTGTCGTTTTGGCCCTGGCTGCAGCTCTGCCTCAGCCAGTCCAGCAGGAAGTGTCGAATTTCAATTTTCATTTTCTTTTCACAATTGTTTCTCTCTATTTGTTTGTTGTTTCTGCATGAAAGCGGCGCATGCAACGCCTCAAAATCAGCCATAAAGAAACAATTAACAAACACTCGGCTTAATAGTCTTGAACTAAATAAATGGAATTATGAGTGGATTTCATTCTTGGAAGCATCAGTTCGTTGGTTCAGTTCGTATCAAGAGGTCAATTACGTATCATAATAGGTCTTCCCATATGGAAGCTGGCTCAACAGCGATCCAGCTGCAAAATATGATGATCCTAACCTACATAAATTGTGGGTGGAACCAAATATACAGAATAAAGAAAGAAGATACCATGATGGAAATTGATTCCAAATATCGGTTCAGTTTCTCCCTGAAGTTGGGATGCTTCACCATAGCAAACTCTTTAATATGTTATTAGGGCAAGAATCACAGATACAACATAAATAATCTTACATATATACATACATATAAGAAATAATCAAGCTAAAATATAAAGATTTTAAATATTAGATTCGTTTCAAATATAAAATTTTCGTATTATAATATCAATGTATCTGGCCTCGTATATCTTTTCCAATCATCTTTGCCGATTCATACAAAGTCCACGCGGAATATGTGAATTGTTATCGAGTAACCTTTTGATTTCAATCAAATTGCAAACTTTCCTATAAAGTTTTTGCCAGAGTAACTAGCCTCCACTAAGGGTCTGCTTCTCCTTTTCCCTTTCCCGTCACACATGCGTCAATGATTGATAAGCGTTGGATAAAACTTTTTGGCACTTGTCCTTTGGCGCGATAAATTTCGCTTTTTCATGCTGCTGCTGTCGCTGCTGCTGGCGATGCTGCCCTCCTTCAAATGCCGGAGATTTACGAGCATATTTTTGCAGCAAACTTTTGCCGGACAAAGCGTCAACTAATGAACTAATGAGCTTTTGAAGCATGCCACAGAACGAGGCAAGTGGAGCGCTTCATTAGCCTAATGAGTGGCTGTAACAACGTAAGTGAGAGAGAGAGAGAGAGAGTGAGTGAGAGAGGGAGAGAGAGAGAGAGGAATATTTGGTATGTGCATAGCTCTCGTGACATGACGCGGCTAAATGAAGACGTCTTAACGATTTAAGGTTAAAGTCAAAAGTGTGGAATACCAGCACAAGTAACCCCACAGCCACGCCTACTGCTAACACCGCACCACCCTGCGACAATGTCGCCACTACGTGTGCGGCATGCAAACACGATAGAAATGGACAACAGCAAAGTGAAGACACTGGGAATCGAAAGCAGGAAGCCCCCAATCATGCGATTACATGTGTGAACTATCGATTGAATTAAGACAAAACGCGGCGAGGAGTGCTTTAGCGCAGGAGGCAGGCGGGCGGGGCTGGTGTGGGTGGCATGTAGCCACTTAAGCGCGTCGCCGTCCACTTGAGGCATAAAAAAGTAGAAGATGAGCAGAGCAACAAAAAACGCAACAACCCCAAAACTCAGACCTCATCAAAGTCTTCAACACGTCGCACTGCAGGCATAAAAACAGTACGTAGCATAATCAAGAGGTGTGTGTGTGAGTGTGTGTGTGTGTGTGCGTAATAAATGTTGACAACTTGCCCGGTCACCGCCCCACACACACTCGCCCTTTGGCTGTGATTATACTGGACCTCGAGTTCTCTGCGATTGTCATTGTCACTTTGAGTCGTGTCTATAAATTTCATTTGTGAAGAGCTGCGTCCTGCCCCTGACCATGTCCATGTCCACGTACTCCTGGCCACGCACTTAGGTCTGTCTCAGCCACGGGCATCTGCGACTCTGCGAACCATTTGCATTAGAGTTCAATAATTATTGTTTAATATACACTCGAGCTAAGGCAAAGTCGCATCGCTCAAGTGCCTGCGGAGCTCAATAACTCCTTCGATGAAAACCGATGAAAAGTGAAGAAAATAGATTCAAATGTAAGAAACATAGTAATGAGCTTAACAAATATAACAAAAAGCAACTTGCATGACTCTTGTATAACACTTTTATAAGAGTTCTCTTCAGTTATTTACTGATTATTATATGTATTTTGGGTCAGATGGTTAGAACTGTAGAGAGTCGTGTACAACAGCAATGTTCGGCATCTACGGAAGCGTATATGTTTATAAGTGACAAATTATGGGAGGAGTTATACAACAATTATTTCTCAGTTGTACAAAATTTTTAGCATCAAAACCGACTCGACACATAAGACACTTGCATAACAGTTATAATATTGCACAGCCCAAACGTATATCTAATGTTTAAATCGATTATCTAGTCTCTCTTTTTTTTTTTTTTTTTTTTTTTTTTTTTTTTTTTGAATGTTGCTATCTCCGGCTGACATCTTGTATGGAAAGAAGAAAACCCATTGAAAATAAACCCACTTGTGAGCATTTCACTCAGACCCCGTGTCTGACACGCTCTCCGATGATTTCTGCGCTGTGCTCTGCCTCCGTTGCGCCCCTTTCTGTGTGGCATTGTCTTGCATTTTTATTGATGGGCTGCTTTGCTGTTTTTTACGACTTGCCCTAACCAATGAACTGTACTGAACTGAGCTCGACTGGACTGGACTGGACCGGACTGGACTGGACTCGGCTATTCCGTGTCATTCAAACTCGCACATTTCTTGCGTTTTTGTTCATTCTATACTCCGTTCATTCTCGCTCAGAATGGCAAATTGGGGTTTGGTTCACTCTAATCTCTGTCCGGGTTAGTTAAGGAATATCAAGTGAGCGAGTGTTACGCGGTCGGTTGCACCCGGCTGCAACAGTCTTCCATGTTTTTTCTTGTCTCGTGCAGTTGTCGCTCCCCAAAGGCGATATCCAGTTCCGTTTGCCATGTATCTTTATCGCTTTATAGCCGCTTCCGTGCGGGTCAGAGGGAGCAAGGCCGGGACGCGACGGACCGACGCGGGACAGAGTCGCATAATTTCCGTAATGACCAATGATATAAATGGAACTCATTTGCCAGTCAAACCCCTCTCTCCATCTTGGTCTCCCCTTTCCTTTCCTCACTCTACTTTTCTCCCTCCCCTCTCAGTATTGATGTGCCGCAGTAAATCGAGCAAGTCTCCGGACTGGACTCCTTTCAACGTTTGTAATAATAAATTAAATCACATTTGGGCCTTGCTACTTCTTCCTTTCTCTTCCGTTTTTTGTAGTCTGCTTTCGGGGCTTTGCCTACGGTTCATTGGCTACGCATATGAAGATTGAACCCAATTGCATGGCAAAAAAAATGGTATCATGGCGTAGTCTTCGTTTGGTTTACTTTAAGAACCCCGTTTTGGGTCAACCTTCGATAAAGAAGGTTGTGCAGCCAAATTTGATGCCTCAACCAGGTAGTAGCAGGTGCATTGATGTTCATATGAATACAATACATAAAAACATGCACATATATAACTCTTCGCTTTATTATTCTTTTGCTATATGGTAGATATATAAAATATATATATTCATATATCTTTTTCTTTTGGGTGTCTATTTTCTGCGAATTTTGCAGTTTTGCGTCTTATATAAAAAATTGCAATAAAACAAAAAGTCCAAAATAAAGCTAAAAAAGTAAATGAGTAATGAGCACAGCTCTACATCTGGATTCAGAATGATATATATATGTATATATTTACTTCGAAAGGTTTATATATACACAGGCGCAACTAGCTAGCATTACCTAATTCCTAGAAAAGTTGTTCAAATATGTTCAGCATTGTTTTCCACCTTCAGTTCTAAGATACACATTCTAGGATACATAAAATTAAATAGATATATAACATTTCTAATTTAAAAGAGGAAATATCATATATCCCATATGGCTTGAAAATACATTTAAGTTATTATTATACTACAATAAAAAGCGTATTTAAAGTACTATCAAAGATTATTATTAAAGATGTAAAAGTATAAAAATCGTATGGATTTATCGGTCAATTATCAATTTCAACCAAATACTCTTGACAAATATCGAATGCTGTGTAACCGGGCGGGTTAAATTGACGTGAAATGCTACGAGGAAACGGTGTTAATAATTATTAAGGCTATATATAGGAAACACGAAAAATGGGATAAAGTCACCAAGGAAAGTTAAGAAATGGCTCAATGAGCTGATCTACCCTAACGCTTGGCTACATGTTGCCAAAAGATACCTTTGCAACTTTAAGAGGATATGCAGGAATTCTCCTTTTTTACCATTTTCTCCAGTCAACAGTTTGTAGTCTGGATAGTTATTACTACTTTTCGAAGAAATGTTGGGTTGTGTTTTAAATTACAAAAGAACAGGTGAAAACACGGAATGAAAGAATGCTTGAAATGGGCAATGGTCAATGCTAACAATATTTAAATTCTTGTATACAAAGTCTAACAAGTAAGAGTGCTCTAGTCAAGACTGCTCGACTAGGGGATACCCTGACCCCTGTGAAAAGATAAATATTAAATTATTCTACGCTTTTTTTGTGCATACATACAAACAACACAAACACACATACATATGCATGCACGCATAAGCGCGCGCTCTGCCAACTGCGCAGTTGACGCAGCGACTGCGCTTGGGCTGCAAAGTGGGCATTACTATGGGAACTTAATTGCTTAATAACTTTTCTTAACGATGAACTAACTTCATCAAACTTTTACAACTTATTAATGACATTCATATGTCTGTATTTGCCAAAACACAGTGTTCTAGTATTTGATTTGCGCTTTTTACAAATAGGGGGCTACTGGCGGCGAATGGGGCGTGGCATCCAAAATCTAAATATTACGTCATCTCGGTATTCATTACACGCAACTACATAGCAAATTTGAAGTCTCTAGCTCAAACTATGTACAACCTTAAAAACAGATTAAAATTATCGATTTATGCTCATAAAATCGAAATGAAATGAGTTATCTGAAAAAATTTATGAACTTGTGCAGCGTATGGTATTAACGAGTTTCATGTAAAATTTCAAGTCTCTACGTTGCGTACTTAAAAATATCTCATCGTTCACACGGACGGACGGACGGACAGGCGGACAGAGCTATATCGACTCGTCTTGTCGCGCTAATCAAGAATATAATACTTTATGTGGTATGGCACGCCTCCATTTGCCTACTACATTTTCACAAAACCATTATACCCTGATTTCCCATTTTTTAATGGGCTCAGGGTATAAAACTCTAGTCGGAGGTGCCCGACTAGGAGATCCTCTGAGCCCCGTCCGATTTGCATTGTTTAATACTCTATATAGTTTGCATATAACATTAAATTTTGCAAAATTAAATTATAATTTTGAAATTTTATTCAACTAGAATGTATGTCAACTAAAAATAAATAAATAATTAAATAAATAAACAAAAAAAAAAAAAAGAAGAAAAACAAACATCGCCGCTTCTGGACTTGAACCTGCATCTATATACTACATATGGAACGTTAAAGCGCATCATCTCAACTAGCACAACCACTTATGTTTATAAATTAAAAAAAAAAAAATTAAAAATTATTCTGTCGTCATTGAGTTTCGAGCTCGGGACCTTTCGTTTACGCGCTTTGCGTCTATCCACTACGCCACACCAGTATTGCATTGTCCGCTGGCAAAACCCAAAGTAGTACTACAAGGGCGATATGTAACAAATACAAAACTAAAGAAGCTAAAGAAGCAGATCAATCGCAATTGTAATTCTTAGAATATGCTAAAATGCGCGCATATAAATGTATGTGTATGTGTATATACAAAAACGGTGGTCTGTTTGAATGTATGCGTGTAAAGGGCGATATATGACAAATACAAAACTACAGAAGCGGCTGAAAATGCAAACAGAATTCAAACACAGATTTGGTTGAAGAATATGCTAAAATGAATAGCCTTGAATGTATTTGTGCACATGCATAGTAGAGGCGCTTGCACGTTTCAATGTATGTGTATGTGTATATGTTTTTTGCTGCGCGTCGCTGCTTGCCATGTGCGTGTGATAATTGGCTAAACGTTTTGTTTAATAAATCGGGACTGACTTAACGGAATTTGATGAAACTTTCAGCATATGATTCTATTGAATTTTTCACATTTTTTAAAAATGCTATTATTTATTCACATGGTCATATTTGCAACAGACTCTCAATGGGTGTTTGTCGGCAGGGGGGGGGGGGGTTAATTAATAAAAAGAGCCGGTATCTAAAAAATAAAAAAATAGAAATTGCATAAAATTCACATGAGTCTATATGCAAAATTTGGGTCTAGGTCTAAAGGTGTGGGAGATATAATTTTATAACCTGTTTTCGATAAGGTTTAAAATCGATAACAAAACAACCAAAATATATATCGTTTTTTGGTAACAAACTTGACCTGCGCGTGCTATCCACGGACCCAACAAAAAAAATTCAAGTCTCTAGGTCAACTACGTTCTGAGATCGACGCGTTCAAACATACGTACAGACGGACAGACGGACGGACGGACAGACGGACGGACAGACAGACGGACGGACAGGGCTAAATCGACTCAGCTCGTCGCCCTGATCAAGAATATATATACTTTGTGGTGTCTGACACGCCTCTTTCTGCCTGTTACATACATTTAACAAAACCATTATACCCTGATTTCCCATTTTCAATGGGCTCAGGGTATAAAAATGTTTAATAATACAAATTATAGCTTTGAAAGCTAATCTCAGACCTAAGACAATATATATTGAAAATATTAAATAAATACATATATTCCAGACACATTTGTTTTTATCATTAAATTTTTTCCATTGTGCACAATTTGTATTTTAAATTATTATTATTATTTATTTTAATTAAATTTTAAATAAATTATTATTATTATTTATTATGTTTATTATTATTATTATTATTACTATTATTATTTTTTATTTATTTTTATTAATAATATTATTATAATTATTACTATTATTATTATTTAACAATAGGCGAAGAAGGAATATCTAGAAATAAATCAATAGATATTAATATTAATTAATTTTAATTGATTTGTTAGTACAGATTTTTTCTTCGCCTATTGTTAAATAATTTCCAGCGTATAATGAAAAAAAAGCATTATTTATGTATTTATTTATTTATTTATTTATTTATTTATTTGCAAATCGTGTCATGTTCTATATTTCACATGCTACCAAAAAAGACGAAAAATGATGCAGAAAAACAAATGTTAGATCTTCGTGGGAACATAAACAAATCGCTCCACGATCATGTCTAATAAACAATCCGAGTTCAACAGAAACCTGCACGCCGTAAACAACCCTAAACAGTCATCGAGTTAGCTTTTTAGACTTTGACTTTGCATCTGGGTCTTGTAGACTTAGGTGATGGGTGTTACGAGCTGCTCTTCTATGAGACCTGTTGAATTGTGCTGATTAACTGAAAGACACGTTACGATTGCAAAATACCTATGTGGAGCAGACTAAGGTGCGGAGGGGCGAAGCACGTTATGAACTGCTCGCATCAGCATTCTATGGGGTCGTATGTGTCGGTCAATGAACCGCGAGCGGAAAACTAAAAAAAAAAAATGAAAAACTGATAACGATGGCAAATAATACTGCACATACATATATTTATATATAAATATATATATGTTTTTTTTTTAAATATTTTTTTACATTTATTTTTCGCTAGGCGAAAAAATGCCCGCGGCGCTCTGGCAACAATTTTTAGCACTTAATGAGGTTACAATTAAATGCATCTCTTTTTTCACCTTTCCCTTTCATTTCGAATAAAAAGTTTATAATAAATTGCATTTCCATTTCGACAGCACAATGTAGTCAAAAAGAAGGTGAAAAAAGTAAGTGATTTGTGCATTTGTTATTAGTGCTGAATTTGCAATAAATCAATAGGTAGGCAGGGCAAAAAATGATACAAAGCGAACTGAAATTTGGCGTAATAAATGAGCGACTGAAATATGATGGAACCCAATATATGGAATATAATATATTCGATCTTCTAACTTTTATCTTCTATTTGTTATTCTATATTTATTCTATGAAGAAGATATATGATAATAGATTATCATCCATCTTCTTTTTACAATTTTCTACGATCTATATTTTATCTTCTTTCTGAAATCCTTTATCTGTCTACTCGATAGTATTGACAATAAAATTACGTATTTTCAAGTCTTTATTTTACTTTTCTCAATTGCATGACTTTTAAACGAATTAATTCAATGAAGTTTCGTTTATTTCTTTCAAAATATCTGGTTAATCTGGTTAATCGCACTTAGCATATCAGTAATTTCTAAGAGAACATAAATATTTATTTGATAATCTCAGATCGGTTTTCAAACATTAATGAAAATATATCAATTCTTTTCGAATAAGTTGAGTATACCCGTCGGGGTGCAGCAGGTGCCCCCATGGCGAATCGATTGCCGAGATCAGCATTATTTACTGTGCCCGCACAAAATGCAACTTGATGATTTAATTAATATTGAATTACATACATGCGCACATGAGCATGGCCATCAACAATTATACAATCAGCGGACAATTCAATCTGGGCTGGTTTGCTAATTGCTGCGGCAACTGTACCTGCGCACATGGACGGGGACTCTTTAATTTATGCCTGGCAAATATTTAGCATACAAATACGCACACACACACACACGCACACGCACACAACTTGCCGGAGCTTATTAATTAAGAGACCGACTGCTCTCACACTCCTATCCGTGGAGGAGAGAGTTCTCGTTCGCCCCGTCTGGCCGTCTTCCCTCCACAAAATCGAGAAATCATAAAAGCGTAAAATCGAAATGCCGCCATTTCGTGGTGGCTCATGCCAAACTTGCAGACTTCCTGGCTGAGTCCCCGCCCCTCGCTCTGGGTCGGCAGCGGCCGCGTCCCCTTCCGAGTGGCTTCGGCTTTATTAACACGCATATCAATTCATTTTGATTGTAATTTATGCCGTAACCAATCGCTGCATATCGCTCACATCGGCCTCGTCCTCGGCAGGGCAATAAAAGTATTGTTTATAGATATGTTGCGGCTGCAGTTAAAAGATACAAAGATACCAAGCATACAAAGGATACACAATCGCACACACACACACACAGGACTCACTGTCATATGTGGCTGAATAATTGGACCACTTTCTTTCGAGCTTCAGTGAAGCGTGATCCAGAGAAGCGACGACGACCAGAGTGAAAAGCAGACACAACTGGGATTTCCTTTCCATGATTCTATGATGAGGCAGCACAGCTTTCGTCAGTCACAACTTGGGCAAACTATAATTGTAGCACAGGCTTGGCCCATTATTATGTCACTGTAATAGTAGCTAAGAAAATTGTTATACAAAAACAATTTGGAATGGTTTTAGAACTGATTTAAATTTTATGAAGCAAAAGATATTTTTAAACCTTATACCCGTGTTGTATTAACAAGGGCAGCATTGAAAACAAAACAAGCATCGATTAAAACAGCTTACCTACGTGTTCTGTCATCATCATCAAGAATACAACTATTATACAAGTAATATTTAACAATTAATAACTGTTTCAGATGTAAATATTGCTCATATTCAATGCTTAAAATTCAAACAACGAACAATGTATTTCTTCGCTAAGTAAGTGTTATATACTTTTGTAGAATTATGCACTTAACAAAGAGGAAGAGATCATTTTAACTGTTATACGGCTGTTAAGCTTACTTAATACTTTTTAAAAATAGAAAATTGTGTTACTGTGATTTTATGATTGTGGTAAAACTATTCTACAAACAGCATAATAATAACACCCTAATAATATTTTTAATTTCTGATGCTCATTTCATCAAAATATCAATGATAATCGATTATTTTAAAACCGTTATTTGACTACTAAACAAACTTACTAAATAGATTAACATTCGTGGAGTATCAACTATTGGCTTTAGGCTTACGACAACTGTTATACCCTACAAATTTTCGAGTGTTTCTCAACTGGCATAAAATTCCAATTCGAACAGCTGTTATACCAATCAGATTGACAAGTCTTAAGTTTTACAACTGCTAGGCAAAGTATTATAACATAGTTTTGACTGCAATCGAATTTTATATTGGATAAGTTTTTAGATATTTCCGCTGCCCGCTGCTCCCTGACTTGACACTGACCATGCCCCAATCAGCCTAATTGGGCTAACTGTTTGGCCCATTGCGAAATCAGGCAGAAAGTTAAGGCCCGACTCTCGACAGCCTCGATGCGAATAGTCAAAGAGGCAAACGTCGACAAATGACCCAGCAATGAGCTGGGTAAATCAATGAATGCGAAAGCGGATACGGGAATAAGAATGGAAATGAATGTATTCGGTAACAATTCATTAAGCAAATAGAAATGTGCGCTAAACGCATTAAGAGATTAGCACAAAAACAAACACAAACAGAAATAAAAACAGGAACAGAGACAGAGACAGAGAACAACAACAGCTCGAACAAGGGACGAACCAATTCCCATCGATAAACTGTCGAACTGGGCAACTTAATGACCCTCATTTCATGTAAATGTATCGCTGGTTCTTTCAGCTTGCCAAAAAGGGGGCTAACAGCTCGGCCGACACTTAATTGCCAACCAGAAAGCTCAGATTTTACCGTGAGTGTGTGGTTGGCCTGGCTCTGCGCTGAGCCATGTGTGAATAGGTAAAATCACACTTGCATTGCGCTTATTAAGTGCACATTGTTTCGACAACAATGTGACCAGAGTCACGCACAATCTGCAACCGGAAATGGAAAATTAAAGAACACTTAAGTGCAATTTTGGGCCATTGTTTGTGGAAGAGGGCTGCGGCACAAATAGAACTTGGCTGTCGGAGCTGTCGTAACTATACTCTCCCAGTGATTCGAAATCTCAACACTTACACATATTTGTTTGGCTCACCTACTCAAAACTAACATCAGATATTGTGATATTGCTAAGCTAAGGCTATCTATATATTATTGCAGCAGCGATGTTCTCAAATATGTAAAGTAATAACAGGAATCTTATCAAATTCAGGGAATAAAATGAGTTATCACTCATCCTGCACAATGCCATAGAATATAAAGTTAATGAAGTCTATATACTCTTTTAAAGGGGCGCTAATTTGAAGACGCGCAGTGTATATTTCAGTTGAATCTGTGGGATATATACAATTTATGACCACGCTGCGTACTTTTAGTTACAAACATTTTCTCACTTAAAATATTTTAGCTTTAAGGAAAATTTTACTCTTAATTATCCTCGTATTTAGAAGAACTAAAATTTGGTTAAGTATTTCTTTTAACTATGAGTTAATCTCTTTTTAAACCCTGAGCCCATTGAAAATGGGAAATCAGGGTATAATGGTTTTGTGAAAATGTATGTAACAGGCAGAAGGAGGCGTGCCACACCCCATAAAGTATATATATTCTTGATTAGCGAGACAAGACGAGTCGATATAGCCCTGTCCGTCTGTCCGTCCGTCCGTCCGTGTGAACGCTGAGATATTTTTAAATACGCAACGTAGAGACTTGAAATTTTACATGAATACTCGATAATACCATACGCCGCACAAGTTTATAAAATTTTTCCGATAACTCATTCCATTTCGATTTTATGAGTATTTATCGATAATTTTAATGTGTTTTTAAGGCGTGGTTTGTACATCGTTTGAGCTAGAGACTTCAAATTTGCTGTGTAGTTGCGTGTAATGTAATACGGAGATAACGTAATCTTTAGATTTTGGATGCCACGCCCCATTCGCCGCCGCTTTGGCACATACACACATATGAATGTCATAAATAAGTTGTAAAACTTTGATGCACTTAGTCCATCGCTAAGAAAAGTTATTAAACAATTAAGTTTCCATAGTAATGCCCACTTTGCAGCCCAAGCGCAGTCGCTGCGTCAACTGCGCAGTTGGCAGAGCGCACGCTTATGCGTGCGTGCATATGTATGTGTGTATGTGTTGTTTGTATGTATGCATACAAAATCGTAGAATGATTTGATATTTGGCTCTTCACAGGGCTCAGGGTATTCCCTAATCGAGCAGTCTCGACTAGAGCACTCTTACTTGTTAACATAGCTATATTCCTAGATACCTATGTGCTATATCACAGAAAAGCTCTGGTACATTTGATAAAATATGTCTAACTGGCTGAATGGGGCAAGGCAGATCCCGTAAAATATTTATATTGAGCAAACAAGTTGAGTCGATCAGGACCCATTCATCTTTCCGTTTCACCGTATGCATCGGTCTTAGGACCTAAAAGCCCACACAAAGGTCCTTAAACTGTTCGCCCACATCAAGTTTGTTTCCTATTTTGCTTTTCCCATTTCAATTCGATTAAGTTGTTTATTTTGATACTTATTATTTTGATACCTATTTCGTATTTTGCGAAATTCAATTCACTGAAGTTATGTGGCAAACATAGGTAAAATACTTTTATTTTAAATATTTACGTTTTCATACTAAATTATATGCATCTTTTAGGTCTTAGTATGTAAAGCATTTTGTATGTCTGTATGGATAAATCTGTAACAGCAACTCGACACAGGTTCAGGATATCTGTTAGTCGAACACTCCCGACCAATACCTTGGTACATGATTTCAGTTCTTTTATTGTTGGCTTCAAGTATTAGACAATCAAGCTCTTTATACCATTTGAAACCCCAATAATCTCAACTATATTTTAAACAGTAAGGGAGGCGGATTTTTTGTGGCAGGCCTAAGGAACTCTCTCATTGCAACACGTGAAAAACTTGAAATGAACTTGCATTTCTTTATTATTGATTCCCATTTTCTTATGCTTGTAGTATATCTTGATATGAATCCTATCCGTCTTTTGCTTTCCTCCAATATTATTATTCACTGCCTGTTTTTGTCTACCTACCAAAAGTTTTCCGGCTGACCCACAAAGAGGAAGACTTCGATACGTCACGTTTCGTAGTTGAGCTCGAACTTACGCTATCCTCTTCCATCAAATCCACTCGTTCGTTGCTCGTCTTCACGGGACTCCGTCAGCTTTTGTTCGGACCGATGTGATAAACGTTTATGATTATTTTTATGGAGCTTCGACTTGGCTGCCAATTTGGCTACTGGTATCTCGCAGCTTGATTTATTTTAAATAGCACACCCAAGAATTCCCACTCCCCTCTCCTCTCTGCTGCGCCAAATGCAATTTATGTGTGTGTGGTACGATGACGGAAAAAGGAAAACGAAAACTTTACACGTGACTGCAGCGAACGGACCTCTGGTCAGCTCGCATTAAAGTCAGGGACATGCCTCTGCCCACGTGCTGCCCCTCCCGCTCCGGTTCCTGCCCACATGTGTGAACAAATATTTTTTAGAGGGTGTCACCCACTTTATGCGGGTTTCGGCTACGTGTCATTTGGCCTATCTGCCAGAGCAAATCTTTGTCGTACTCCCAACTGGACGGGATAACAATTTCCATAATCGCTGGTTAAACAAGGACACGCTTGGTCAAGCTGACCAAAACATGAAACGACCGAGGGGGAGCTGCGACCTGATGAGGGACGCATCTCTCCGGGTGTCGCAACCCGTTTATGATGCACACACATTTCGTTTTATGGGCCTGCCTTGCTGTCGGTGCGGGGCTGTGGACAAATACATTGTTTGAATTATGTTTTACATATTTTTATTCACTTAACGCATTTTTACCCCTTGCTTCAGAATAGGCCAACGGCCAACGGCCACCGGTTAACGGGTAACGGGTAACGAGTAACGGGCTGAGGGGGAGTTAATCAAATTATGGCTTATCTCGACTTAGCGGAGGTCAAAACGCAAATAGCCATAAACATGTAGATTATAAACGAACGTCCGGGCAAGCGTCGTCCTTTGGTCCTTCTGACCTTGTTTCCGACCAATTTTTATTGGCTGCTCTTGATGGGGTTTGAATCTAGTGCATTTCAAACTGTAATTAAGGAAGCCAATTTTGATTTGTTTACAAGTTAAACTGATCACAGTTTGGCTATCACAGATTTTCAGTCATGAAAACATGAAATTCAAATTATTTATGTGATTTTTACCTAGTTGCAGAAACCGTAAAATATTCCACTATTCATATAAGTGGGCTATAGCATATTCAGATCTGAATTGCTTTAAAGTGCATTATAGATTCACTCTATCGTTCATATTTTGCGAATCCCTCTCTTCGAAAACCAATATATTCATTGTTTTGCCTTAGAGTATTCATGAAGAAAATGATGATTGCGATATTAATAATGTAAATAAATTGCAATATTTATGTTTTTTTTTTTGGGGGATTGCGGGAGGTGAAAATAGCTTATTCACAGTTGCCTCCAACCTTGTAGCCTTGAAGGAGTCCTTCTAACTGCGATGTGCCCGCAACTTGGTCTTGGCACATATGCTCTATTATGGTCTCTGCTCCGACTACCCCTATAGTTTCTGCCAAATGGATCCTTTAATCTACCTGCAGTAAACGAAACTGTAGTCTTTGTTGTCCTTTGCATCTCATTCATGTACGGGGAAATCAGCCTGTCAAATGGCAAGTCTGTCTTCTTTTTAGCAACCGTGGATAAATTTCGCTTTCCTTATTTCTTTGTTAATTATGATAGCGATGATAATAATAATACTGGTCATAAAGAGACTAATAATAATTATAGTTTACCATGATTATGATATTAATTATGATATTAGTAATGACAATGAATATTATGATCAGTCTAGCTTCAGAGTATTTCTTAGTTCGTAAATTGTTAGAAAAACTATGATCTTTCTCTCTCTTTCTTTTTCTATTCTTCTTTGTGTCTTTCTCTCTGAGTCTCTCACTCTCTCTCTCCTCTCTGCCTCTTCGTGTCTCAGTGTGGATCTCTCTGCCTCTTTCCATCTTTTTGTTTTTTTCTCCGTCTCACTTTCTTTCTTTCTCTCTCTCTCTCCCAATACAAATATCTCTCTTCTTTTCCTTCCTTCTTTTTCTCTCTATTTCTCTCTATCTCTCTTTCTCTCTCCTTCTCTCTCTTTCTCTCTCTCTCCTCTCTGTCTCTGCATGTCTCTGTCTGGAACTCTCTGACTCTTTTTATCGCTCTATCTATTGCTTTCTTTTCCCATTTCTTTCTCCCTTTTTAACCCTCTCCCTCTCTGCCTCTCTGTCTCTCTCTCTCTCTTTCTCTCTCTCTCTCTCTCTCTCTCTCTCTCTCTCTCGGCCTCACCCTCTCTTTTCCCTCTCCTAAACTAAATAACTTATCTAACTGAATGTCCAATTTAATTCTCAAACTAAAGCATTATAAAGCAAATTAGGTACTCGAAATGGTCTTTTAGCATCACCTCTCAGTTCTCTTCTTAGTTTAGCAAAAACTTCATACAATCGTGCCCAACTCTCAACTGAGATGAAGAGCTTATAGGCATGTTGAGTGAGTGCCAGTCACAAAAGCAAAACATAGATCAGACCCAATTTCATTCTTGCCACAAAATCTATAAATGTCTACAACTGCTGAGGATCCGTAGACCAGAAGCGGAATCGAGCTTCGTTTCATGTTCAATTCAAATGTTGTTCAATCTCATTCAAACAATTTGTATTGTAGTTTTATTACCGTAATAAAACGGATTAAGCGGCCCGGACTCTGCCAAAAGGGATGCAATGAACCCTGCTGGTAGAAGTGGGCGTGCCGCAAGGGCGTCGCCCTCCTTCGACATGTGTGTGTGCGAGTGTGTGCAGCGCCTTTTAAATTGACTGAATTTCCGCACGAATTAAATTTTCTGTCGAGCCGAGTGAGAAAAAAAAGAAAGAATATTTCACGCATCAACTGGCAGACAAGACGCTGGGCGATGGGAGATGGGCGATGGGCCATGGGCGATGGGCGTGTTGGCCATATTATAGAGTCCTTCGAGTCCTTGAGCCCCATTGCCGGGATTTTTTCACACTTTGGCGACTGGCGCTGTTGTTGTTGTTGCTGTTTCACAATCAACGACACGTGGCAAGTGCCATATAATTTATATCAACGTCTTTACTTTATATTTTTATGATTTTTTTCCTTTTCTTTTTGAGTGTCAAATTCGATATGCTTCCCGCTTAAAAAGTTTATATATCGTACATATATATTCTGTCTTTAACTTATATTTTATTTCAACTTATTCTCAAAAATTGATTTGGCTTAAGTTTTTCGCTATTTGTCATTATAAAAAGAAATTAATTTTCTCCAGCTATAAATTTCTTTTCAAGTTTTTACAATATTTTTTGCTGCTGCTAAGCTGCTTTGGCCAAAAAGAACATTTTCAAAGATATCTTTTTTTTTCTTTATCAATTTGTTAGATTTTACGGTGCAACTGTTCCATTCATTGGTTGCCTTTTTTGCTCTGATCCCAATCTAAATCTATTACAATTCATATTCATATGCCACACACACACTCTCTCTCTCTCTCTCTCTCTCTCTCTCACACACACACACACACACACCACCCACACTCTGTGGCATGACATAGTCAGAAAGTGAAATCAAGTGTTAAAGAGTTTTAAAAAGGAAGTTTGAAAATGTTTACCCTTAACAATGTCGCAGTTCTTTTGCAACCGTTTTTATACCAAATACCTCTGACAATTTGGAGAAGGAGGGAATATTGGTTATGAATGCGTATGTTAAGCAGCAAGAATGTTTGACGACAAAACTAGATTTGGTAATAAATATATTTATCTTTTAAAAATCATTGACATGAATAAGAGTTACACCACATTTTGTTAGACATATACATTTTTAATTAAAGTATCCCTTACTGGTTTCGTATATATATGAACGAACTGAATAAAAACACATCAACTTTATTAACAATTGAGTTGTTAAACAAGAAAATACCTTGGACATTTTACATATAGAAATAGCATTATATCATATTGACCAATTTTAGGGTATACTCCAGTCGATCAGCTCTTTCTTTTTACTTTATGTAGCCCTTTTGCTGCTTAGCCTAATATCGAAATAAACATACTTTATCCGTTATTGCCGTCAAATTTATGGTTTCTTAAATGCTGCTCGCAGCGCCCAGGTCCACCTACCGCCTCTCAAAGGAAATATGAGACGCACATGTTACGCATTATGCAAGACAAATTGAATGGACTTTGAAAAGGGTCTCTCAACTATGCGCCCAGTTCTCGACTGTCTTCAATTGGTTGAAGCAAACACTGCGACAGCCTGACAAGTTTGTTAGACGAGATGTCTGTGGAGCCACAGTAGCGTTCGACAATTGCAAAGAGAAGATTTGGTTATTCATGTTTTGGTTGCATTATTTCGTTCAATTGTTGCGGCTTCAAACGTAGCGCCTGAAAAATGCATTCACAACCGCAATTAAAACCAAGTTACAAGGTCACAATTTTTGCGCAGACAATGGAAATTCGCTAAAAATGACGACGCGTCGTCGCTAACAAAATTGCAAATGTTGCACATGGGAAACAAATGCGCGAGTACGTCTGGGTGTGAGTGTAGCGTTTCCATGGAATGCAACTGAAATCCGTGACAACACAAAGCCAGGCAGGGGAAGGGAAGCCTAGCGGGCACAGCAGACGCCACCTACCCCAATATACAGACAAAAAAAGCAACCTACCGAAATCAGTTTCCCAGCACTGCTTTTGCGCAGGTCCACGACTGGAAAATGAATTACAGGCAGTTGCAAACGACTCCCTAAAGCAGCTCAAGCACAAGCAAAACAAAAAGCAATAAAGGCGCCCAGGCAGGTGTGCAAGATAAACGCAATAGAAATGAGTGCAAAAAAAGCGCATGCAAATATGTGTATTGGAACAAGCGGATAATTCATAATTAACTAAAATACAGCAACGCCCTCACTCGCACTCACAGCGACATGGAATGTGTCTTGCACAGTTAGGTTTCCTGGAAAGCGCAAATATGTAAATGCATATACATATGTAAGTGTACTTGCACACATTCTCACATTCCAGGCGACGTGCAGAGCTACACATTTATACATGCATGCATACTCGTATGGACACACACACATACATAGGTGTGCGGATACATATGCTAAGGACTTCCATTACATTTTCGTTACACGCTCACTCGACACTTGCAAATTGCTTTCGCCTTTTGTTTCGTTTTGGCTTTTTTGTCTTCTATCTTTTTGTTTGTTTCTTTGTTGATCCTCTTACATGTTCAATGTTTGTTTACAATGCTCACCGTTTCACTTGAGCTAAAATTAAACTTTCATTACGATATTTCCAATACGAATCTCACCCGCGTTGCCAACTGATCTAAAGATCGTATACAATATATGTAAATCGATAGATCACCCTCTCTTCCTATCTCTCTCACTCTCTCGCTATGACTCTTTCTATACTCAAACGAAATAAAGAACTCATTAGAAAATCGTGTAGGACATTAGTCAAACTGTCGGCAGCCACCCACAATTTGCACATAATGTTGAACACGCAAGTCAATTGATGCAATTTGTACGACAAGCTGCCAGCAATTGGATCGCCCCCCAACGGGTGCTTAGCGCGTGTTTCTTCTTCCTTTTTGGTCCCCAGTGACAATTTGACATGAGAGTTGAAAATGCCGTTACAGGTTCACAGTCTGCCGCACGTGTGGGGGCATAGATCTTACCGACTGTGCGCGTGTGTGTGGGTGTGTGTGTGCGCGTCTCATCAACAGTTTGCAGCTGCTTTGGTGCTGATTTAAGGGTTGGCCAACATTGCCCTTAAATGAATTGTGGCGATTTATTGCGGTAATACTCATTTAGTCGAAAGCAGTGTTGGTCGGTGTTGGTGTTGTATGTATATACGAGTCTTTATGTGCATAGATGTGTCTGTGTGTGTGTGTGTGTGTGTGTGTGTGTGTGTGTGTGTGTGTGTGTGTGTGTGTGTGTGTGTGCTCAAGTCGAGTGCAAACAATGCGCACAATAAAAATAAATCTCCAACTGTTTACGTGGACAGCGGCTGCGGGGGAGGGAGCTTAACTTACAAGTGTGTTTAGTTAGACCCGTGGGAAGTCGTTTGTGGCGGCGGGCGATTTCTTCACTGGCTGCCAATGCCGCATCGCGTTGCCAATTACTTTTGAGCTTGATGCGCTATTGATTACCAACTGTTTTTGGTATTCATGTCACTTGCAGCACTGGAGACCGTCTCTCCCCATTGACACATACTCTCTCTCTCTCTATTACTCTCACTAGTCTGCCTATCCACAATAATCACTATAATTGGGCTTTGCTTTGACAAAGCCAACTAGCCACAAAAAATACGTGATATGCATTTTAGACGGGGCTGGCGGCAATTAATAAGCCAATTCCTTGGCTCCATACTTATCAGTGGACCACGTAAATCAGCATTAAGCTGTAAACGGAAATGAAAATGAGCTCAAAATTCAATTACAGTTAGCTAAGGAGTGTGGGGGAGAGGTGGGAGAGTAAGGGAGAGTAAGGATATGTCCACCTTCCCCTGCATAAATCAAGTAGCTGCCGCACCTGTCGTCCTGGCATAATTTTGCCAAGCCAGGCATGCGTCTTATTACATTTTAAGCGGCTTTAGAGACACTAGCAGCAGCACAACTCATAACTCATTGCTTCGCTTGCCTGCACGATACTTGTCGCACATTTTAATTTATTTTGTAATTTATGAGCGGCTTTGCGCCTGACGCTGCCAACCACACCGAATAGTGTTTCGGGGCCATGTTAATTGTTTGATAATGCTATCGTCCTGCGAACATAATAGCATAATTAATCGATATTAAATGAACATGGCGGCAACAGCAGAACAATAAACGCCGGAAAACCCACAAAAGGTTAAATCAAACGAAGTAATTGTTACCGACACAGACAGCAGCCCAAGAGTCTCCCCTACGGCAACTTGAGATTTTTGAGGGCTGGGCACACTCGCACAATGCACAACAAACAGTTACCCAGACACGCACCAAGCGCAGCAGGTGGAGTAGGGGAGCGAGAAGGAGCGGGATGGCTGCTTGTTGAGAGTTTTTGATTTTTAAGCGCAGTGGCATGGCCTGGGGTGGTCTTGCTAGTTGGTAAAGCGCACAAAGTCACACGACAGGTGGCGGCACTGAGCCGAGGGTTGGACCGCAAATTGATTTAAATGCATTCTTAATGGGATGAAATTATCTGCTTGCTCTGATTTGCGGTTAGACGTAGCACCTCCCACCCCTCCATATACACAGTCTTATACATAAATGAGTGACTTTGCGCTTCTGATGTGCAACTGCTTACATATTTAATGCAGAAAATTAAAGCTAACCCAACTGTGTTAGTCTTAAACCTAAACTGAGGCGTTTCTTTTAATTAAAAAATAAGTGCCAAGTCTATAAAACTCTAATTAAATTAAAGCACTTGACGACCTTCCAAATCCGCTTAAAATAATATCAAAATAACAATTTGTTGCTGCTCCCCGCTAACTGAGGGTCACATTTAGAGTCCTTATCTATGCTAAGCAGAGGTCACACACTTTCTTTGACCTCTCGCCTAGCTTAAGCTTAGCGGTAGGGGAGGGAGAGAAAGCCAATGTAAGCACATTTTAAGAATTTCATATTTATAAGATTTTTATAATAATAATATACAAATATAGAGTATCTTAATGTACTAAAATTTAACATCTTAAATTATATGTCTTTTCTTTTCTTTTTGGAGCAAACTGATATGAATGTATTGACAGGCTCGATAAATGACACCGCACCAAAGAACATATAAGGCAGGAATCAGTAGTCGAATTTTTTATAAAGCTTTCAGAATATGGAAAATATTTTTTTCGATTTCAAAAATTTAGAAATCTTAACAGTTATGCGAAATCTCTACAGTATATATGTAACAACAGTACACATACAAATTATTACTATAATTATTTCAATAAAATACATAAATTAAAAATTTGCAAGGTTAAAGAAATAAATCTAGACTCTTCTGCATGATTCAATTATATTTCAAATCTTTTTTATCTAACACTTATCCCACTTAAAAATTTTAAAGCTAAATATAATGCATAGTAAATGTACAATAAAAAGTAAGGACTGTAAACTTAATTTATCTTTATAGATGTATGCGTCATATTTGTTATGCCTCATTTAATATTTACATTTTTCCCTCAAAAAAACATTTTTAATATTTAAAATTACCAAATGATACACGCATATATATTAATATCTTAGTAGAAAAGGTTCAGCAATTAACCTAGTCTCTTATCTTATGTTATGTCTATTAACTATTCACAATACATTTTAATCTTATAAAGAATGATATAAATAAAATAATAAAATATTTACAATACCACTCGAAATATAATTTTAAATTGAGTTTGAAGCTAAACAGCTTACGGTATGGTTTCAATTCATCTATATTTTGACTGTGTTGAATCATAAATTGAAGTTATTTGAGGTTACGCTTTAGTTGGAAGTAAAATTCTGTTTATCTTTTACATTTCTAGATTCAAATTTAGGGTCTATAGCTTGTGCTTTTCATTTGGTAGTTGCCTAGGAACGAGATGCCCCTTCAAAGCTGGAATATTGATATGCAGTTGAAAATAAGTTCCTGTCGTAGACTCGTAACGATGCAAATGCTTGGTACGCGCGTTCAGCTCGGCGACAGTTCCAGAAAACTCAATAGGCATGGTGACCAAATGCGGTTCGGGCACATATAAATCATCGCCTGCAAATTAACGCAGATATTAAGAACCCAAACGCAAGTATAAGGAGAAAGTCAGAGTTAACCTGGCAGTGCAAAGACCATGCCATCGCTGCAAGTGTAGCCCACTGGCATGAACATTGTGCTGCCCAGTTGACTGCGCTGCGAGGCAAAGTGGCACAGTTTCTGGAAATCGTTGATAGAGAACAGGCGACCGAGTTCATAGATTTGTGGCGGCAAAAAGAAAAGCTCGTGAGCCTGGTGCAGGCACAGTAGTTCCAGGGGCGAACGCCACTGTATATAAGTATATATAATTGACACATAGATATGAATAAGTGCTTAGCTTACGAGACACTCCTTCACTTCGGTGGGCTCTGCGAGCAGGCTGGGCTGTGAGTGCAGGAAGACCATATAGAAGACAGTTTCATATCTGAAATGTAAGATGTGTACATTTTACAAAATTTTAAATCTTGGTTCCTTGAATGATTTACCCTTTCCTAATAAACGCTGGACTCGCCCAGGCTGACCATTCGTGCAGAGCCCATAAATCGGGAACTACTTCGAAATGTTGACATAAGGTCAAGAATTCACTGGGGTTTCTGTGCACACGAGCTTGCCAGGTCTTCAGAGAATTCGGATCAAAATGTGCTGCCTGAGCCACTGCAGCCGTTTGATGAACCTGAGTTTGATTACGACACAGCAGAATGCCCACCTCCTCAAAGCACTCACGCAAGGCCGCCAAGCGCAGCGTTATCTCCCTAATCAAGCACAAAGATTAGATAGAATTTGCATATAGATTGCACCTTGTACTTACCGCGCCCAAATTTTGGAGCGCTTAAAGAAACGATCATAGCAACCTATACCCTGAGGAGCTAATATGGCTGGCCTCTGCTCGCTGATCAGTACTAGGCTACGCAGCGACGATTGGGTGACACCAAACTCCTCGAAGTACTTAAGCCAGGCGACGCTCTCATCCGCATCCGCATCAAGCAATCCGCCAGGAAACACAGCTTGATTAGTAGCCATGGCTGTGGCATCGGTGCGCTTAAGCATGAGCACCTAGGGAGCGTCAGTATTAAGTATATAAGAAAACACAATAATTATTTTTGCAGGTATGTCACTCACATTGTAATCCTCTCCAGCTGCTGCTGCGGGCGTCACAATTATGAGGCTCGCCGAGGTACGCCATCTAGAGTTCGTATTCGTCGTGTTGGCATGCATGGCTTTGGTTTTTGAATATTTAATAATTATTTGGATTGTTTTGATTACTTAATTTGGTCTTAATACAACAACCTGTTGCTAATTGCTGATTGGAATTAACTTATTGCGCCGGCGACAACGATATCGATAGCTATGCGATTACTTTGCTATCGAGTAGAAATAGCTCAACAGATAAGTAAAGGGCGGGGGTACAGTTGCACCTAAATGCATACATTTTGTTTATGATAATAGCATATATATAAAAGATATTTTAACGCGATTTGCATGCATATTTATTAATGTCTTGTTATTTGGTTCCACTAAAGCATTTGGCTGAAAGAATGATTAACCTATGCACAATCCAATAGCCTGCCTGCGCTACTATTAAGTAAAGTATTTGCATTCAACGTGTTCCCAAGTACATACGTATGTATGTACATACATAAATAAATTGATATATTTAATCAGCTTTCGACACTGAATGTTTTTTCTGGTTTTATTCAATGTGGTTTTGCAGACCATTTATGATCAGTGCCAGGGTTTTTGTGTTTTCTCGTTACTACATACATATTTAAGCATACAATTTGGTGCACAATTTTGATTTCAATATACCAACACTAATGTTTACCTGTTTTTGATATTTTTAACATACATATAAATCTTACAACATAGTTTTCCATTAGAACTAAATGTTTTTACAGCTTGCTTAAGCCAGTGTGGGTGTAAGGGTTATGTGTGTGTGTGTATTTGTTGGGTTCAAATTATAACTAGATTGCCAGATCGAACGCCACCTATCGCCTTTTGTGCTAATCATCGTTAAGCAGCAAAAGTTTTCCATGCCTTCCATACACCTTCCCGTCCTCTCATCTAGTTGTCTTTCTTGCTGCCATCGTCGATATTCTCATCCTCATCGTTGCTATCGTTATCATAGTTTGTCGGCTGCTCACCATTACGCAGCAATTTACCAACAAAGTCGTATTTCTCCTTGAATTGCATTTCCCAATCGCGCACTGAGTCCATTTCCATAATGTTAAGGTCGCTCAAATCATCGTATTCGTCTTTATCGTTGGGCACCACACTGAAAGTTGCCAAATTTCGTGATGCGTCGCGTCCGGCAAATGTGGCATATGGTCCCCCAGGTCCATAGAAACGTTTACCCTTTGTGACGTCATAAACGTTACCATTGACCGCAACCAAAACACGGCCATCAGGCTGATTGCCATCATATTCGCGCAGCTCCTTGATAGTAAAGTCGCGACGCAATTTGGGCAACTGCGGCTCAGTCGGTTTCTGTGCCAAATCCCGGGAGCCCGGCCCCTCGCAGCGATCACGCACTATTTTATAAACCAGGAAACAAATAATGGAGAGCAATGCCAGATTCATCGGACTGTAGAAGATTTCCCGAAATGCGGCCCCCAGAAATGACGTATCGGCTGTTGCATCAGCCTCGATCGTATTATGTTGCTGTTGTTGGGTTTCCATCTTGCAAGCTTGCTTCTAATCCGTCTGGCACCTTTTTGATGAACTTTGCTCACGTTTTGCGCTTTACTTACAGCTGAACGTATTTATGGATGAGATGTAAAACGAAATTCGAACACCACTAACATGGACTAACGTCTCTTGCATTTATTATTGTACAAAATATATGTTGATTTCACTTTCTAGGAGAAATATATTTTTCTTTTTCACCCAGTCAGCGCCCACTCTCTAAACAGCTGAAAAAGGTAGTGCTGACAGCTGACATTGCAGGAGTAATCGGTTATCGGCACGAAAAATACTCGCTATCGGTTACTTGTTGCTCCTGAATGTAACGGATGTCAGGTTCATACGTTTATCAACACTGACTTTCAAATTCGTGACAACTCTTCAAAAAACCTCGATTACAGCACCCCAAATAATATGCATTTATTATGTGCCCACAACACAAAAAACTACTTGCTAGATAGTTGAAGATGCACACAGACACGTGCTGCCGCAGCTGCCCAAGTGGTTGACGTATTTAAGAGCAAACTGCATTCACCGAAAGGCACTCGCACTTGTCACTTGTAAACCAAAGCAACTATGAATATTCTGTTAACCATCATTTGGTGGAGCTGCATCTATGCAGCCACTGCACATAATATCGAGCAACTGCTAGCAGAGAATACAAAAGAGTTAAATGAAACCAAGGCACTTCTACGTCACATCGATGCCACAAACGAGAATATCAAAAACAGCCTCGAGCAGCAACGCGGCTGGTTGGATGCAATCAAAAAAGTAGATGGTCTGCTAAGTAAAATGAACCTTTTCCTCGATGCACAATCTGTGGTCGTGAAGGAGGCATTGAATAACGTCACACTCAAGTCTGGTATGCATGCCGATCGCATGTCCAAGGAATTGGGAAGCTTGGCCCGCCTGCAGATCTCAACGAAACAGCAAATCAGCGGACTGGAACAGAAGCTGGATGGGTATCAGAAGCACGTGATACAGAATGCTCGCAGCATCGAGAACAACATATTGGATCTTACAAAGTTAATAACGCGAGCAGTTCTGCCGCAACTGAATGGACTGCAGTGTTCCTTTGATAGCCTGGAGACTTCCCAAATCAACATCGAGGTGGAACTGAAGAGTCTGGGACGCATCAAGGATGTTAGCGAGAATTCCAATCTCAAACTGATTACATTGGGCAGTCAGCTGATAAGTCTAAATCGCACACAGCAGTTAAGGTTTGGAGCGCTATCGCACGCTCTATCCCAGTTGAAACCTCTAAATTCCTGGCAGATTGAAAGTGCTCTACGAGAGTTGATCGTCTCACAGAAGAGAATCGAGCTGGATCTTGAGGCATGCTCTCAGCGTCCTTCATCTCATTATGCTAAGCATTCTAGCTCCTCTTCCCATCCCGCATATGAACTGGAATCGCCGGAGGTAGCTCTCCCTTCACGTCCACAGGGCTGGGGTGATAAGAAACCCAATCAGCAGAGTAAGTCGCAACCATTACAATCTATTTAATTTAAATCTTATATACTGTATTATCTGTCTTCTAGCTTCTTACTATACCAGCGTTTATTCCCAGGTACCTTCGCCCAAGCCGATGCCCGGTAATCCAAAAAATCCCGCCTACAGTTCTTACGTAGCCCCACCTGCCAAACACTCCAGTTCCAGCTCCAGTTCCGTCTCCTGGCAGCAGCCTTTGCCCTGGGAAACTGTGCCCGCCTACCAATCCGCTCCTTCGATCGGATCTAAGCCCAAGCCTAATCCCCTAGCCTGGTCCATTGAGCCACACCAGCCCGCTCCGAAATCTGGATCCGCTCGCAGGCGACCAGCTCCTGATCCACAGCCGTGTGCCCAGAATCGATATTCGCAGCACCCACCGCGCCACTTGGGTTCCTCCCCCGCTAGTTATAGGCCCCCAACACCACTGACTAAATCCTATGCTCCTCAAGCACAGAAACCAGGCCAAACGTCCTCACATGAACGTTATTCGCTCTGGTACGGCAGCAACTCCCCATCGGAAGGGTACTGAAAACATCAACTTCAACTTTGTGAATTTGCAATGATTTTTTACGACAAACGAATAATTATATAAATTTATATATATATTATATAAATTGTTATGTGTATATATATAGCCAATGTTCGAATATATATAAATATTTTTTAGACAATTGTATAGTAATCGAAGTAAAATAAAAATGTTTTTTAAACTTATAAATAGTAGCTGAAATTTTAAATGTTATATAATCTCTTTTTCTATAATATTGACTTAATATTTTTCAAAAAATAAACTACAATAAGTGGTTAAAACTCTTATATATTTTTGTCTATATTTCAATAAGCCCTATTTATTATTATTAAAATATAAAATAGGAAAATGTTTTATTATATATATTTCATAAAAATGAAAAATATACCCTTTTATTAAATCAGAATCGCAGAGTAACTGCTATTAATGCTTAAACCCTGGAATTTAACATATATACATCCAGCTAAAACTGTATAATATCATCCTTGATCTCCTATACGGGTTTACTTTCTCGTTTCTTTCGCCCATCTGTCTACCATTTACTGCTAATGAAGACTTCGTAGTTTCGAAGAAAGTAAAGTCTCGTTTATCCCGTTTTTCATAAATAGTTACTGAAAATATACAGATTCCCTTTTTTTTATTTTTTTTTTTAAAGAAGGATAAAGCAGTATAGAACAGATATAGAACATGAAGGATGCGCTAGGATGCTTGATAACGAATATCATTGTATTTACGCTGCAAGCTGGAAAATTACCCAGCTTTCTTTCCCCAACTCCTTGGTTATTGTCGATTCTACCTTAAGACTGGTTAAAATACATTTTAAATATATTTTTGTACATTTATGCTGCATATCTTTCACACACTAGGGGCTAAACTTAATCAATAAGAATGTTAAAGTGAATAGTTATTGCGCTCCTGCACAGGTAGACAGATAGATTATGTAAAAGATTATGGTATTTCACACTCAACAGATTTTAGACCCTGAATGGCAATTATTCAGTGGGAGATCCCCGACTGAGACGTTCCTGCTTGTTGAATGCATTTGACAATTAAACATGCATCACTTCATTATACAATGCACATTCCAGTTCCTAAATTTATCCTGAACAATTCCAGTTTTGGCAAATCAAATGTCATAAGCGTGCCTCTTACATATTGAGTTATACCTAAAATTTTAGTGAATGAACTAATTTTAGCACAGGTTGATCCAATCAAAGCGGAGCAGCAGCTGCTCACAACCGGAATTTCTAAAATTCGGCACGTCTGTGCACCTTGACTTCAAAATGTATATCAAGTGGGCTTTACGTAGAGGTAATCATAGTAAAATTTTGCGACGTGACCAAACACATATTTGGAAAACTATTTCGTAGTCGAAAAGTCGTTGAACTATTTTTTTTTTTTTTTTTTATATGCTTCCGAGAGCTAAGCGCCAAAGATTTAAGGGAGAGCGGCAGCTGATTACAGATTACAGATGGAGAGACTGGAGACTGTGATGAATTTTGATAAAAAGGAGAACATGCGACGGATGTCCTCAGGAGAGATAATATATTCTAACTCATATCAAATGGAGTACAGCAGCAGTTCGTGCTGTCGCTGATTAGGTCAAAGTGCAGCTGGCACGTGCCAGTCCGTTACAACAGCGGCTATTTAAGCCATGACCCACGCAAACATAGGGCAGTGTAAAGTGCGAAGTGAATCGAACAGCCAGAGAAACATGAGGCTCCAACTGATTTTGCTCATTGTGTGCCTGGTTAGCAGCTGCAGGACCCAGGAGGAACCAGAGGAGCAGGTGAGACGTTTAGGCAAGTCATTGGCCAAAATCAACATTCCCTTTGCAATGTCATCCCCTCCAGGAACTGGAAGGAGCAGCAGCAGGTGCAGCAGCAGCTCCTGCCAAACACGAGGGACGCCGACCGGACTCGAGCAACGCTGCCATACGTCGCATATTGGACGACAACACAAATGTTCTACGACAATTAGACAACAAAGCGCAGAACATAGGGAACGCGCAGAAGGGCATTGAGAACAAGCTGAGGCTGTTGGGCCAGGATGTCGCCGGCATCGGACGTCTGGAGGATGGTCTCAAGAAACTCGAGCTGACCACATCTGCCAACTTTCATCACATGGCCAGCGGAATTAGGAACCTGACTTCTGGCATTCGAGCTGCTGAGAGTAAAACGGACAGGGCACTTGCGAATCTTGCACGCGGGCAGCAGGACATCAAGCAGTTGATCTCCAAGATGGACGCCAATCAGAATAAGCATGAGCGGATCCTCGATCAGGCGGCCAAATCGGTGGGCCTGCGGCTCTCAGGTCTCGAGAATCTGCTCAAGCAGTCCGTGCTCAAAGAAATAGTGGCGCTTCTCCAAGGGGCCAGGAAGCTGGAGCAGTCCCAACGACAAATTGAGAACAAGGTCGGCCATTTGGATGAGCTGCTTGCGCTGTCTGGCATAACGGCCAACAAGGTGCAGCAATTGGAGCACGGCTTGCGCTCCATCAACAGCACGCAGCAGCGCCAATTGGCTGCGATTGGACAAACGGTGCAACGGGTGGGAGCCAGCACCTGGCAGATCGACAACAAGCTGGGCGTGCTGCTCAGCACCCAGAAGAACATTGAGCGTGCCTTGGTCGAATGCAAGAAATGTCTCCCAGCCCACAAACAGCCCGAGCATCCACATGAGCATTGGCAGCCTTCGAAGGAGTATGAGAGCAGCTATGGCCATGCCGACGAAGCCTCCTATCTGTACCAGCTCTGGTATGGCAAGGACGACAAATAGAGGAGCCTATTGACCACCCAAATTTGTATGCCTTGCACCATACTATGTAGTAGTTCGCCCCTAGGTCAATGGTCTAGTCCTCCTGTTGTATGTAGTTTCTTCAGTATATCGTAGATTCTATATTATAACTTAGTCTGAACTCTTAGGGCAAGCAGAATGAAATCCTTGTATGTCGGAAAAAGCATAATTGCAAGCGCATAAAATCTTGAACATTTGTCATGTGAAAAACAAATGGAACTTTTTATTGAGGAGTTTAAACTTGACAATTATTTGTTTCTCTTTTAACTAACAAATGCACCTATTTGAACCTGTGTTTTATAGTGGACGAGCACTTGAAACAAGAATTTTTATACACGCGTTCCACTTACGAATTGTTAATAAAGTTATTTGTTGTTACAATATCTACATGTGTTAATTAATCCGTTTGAAAGCTTCCAATACTAAAGGGTTTTGGGATCTAGAGGATTAACGTGTCCATCAGCTGGCTCAAAGTTGATGATCAGCTGCGATTCATGCTGATTTGTATGCTCGGAACGATGCAAATTCTTTTTGGCCAGCGCTCGAAACTCTGCCGTTGAGAGGCCTATCTCGATTTTCTCGGTGCTCGCATCTGGATTTAAGGGATATAAGTCGTCCCCGGGTAATAGATGCACGGAGCCATCCGTGCATTTGTATATTACAGGATGTATGACGACTTGGCTCTTAGATGAACGCTCCTGAGCAAACAGACGCAATTGGTCCAACTTTTGGAAGTTGAGACAACGCGAAAGTTCGTAATATTGTGGCGGTGGCAGCCAGAGTTCCTTCTTCAGCGCCGCTTGCAGATAGTCCAAAGGAGCACGCCACTGTTGAGGCCATCATATATACATATAAATATGGAAAATGACTACTTTAAAGTTCAGCAAACAATTCAAGCATATAAATACTATTTCAGATAAGTCTAGGTGGAAGTACTCGACTAAAAGATACCCTGGACGATGAGCTCTGTACACACAAAAATGTGACAAAAATAGATATCAGTGTTATTTTGAAAATAATTAACAATATGGAAAAATTTGAGATCAATTAATATACAGCACATATCAGAGCTTTTTGTTGAGTAGGTTTTGTTCGAGATGTCCCATTTATGTACCTTTAGCTATGTTCATTCGAAGCGTATACAAACCTCATGATCCTTTACTTCCTTGGGCTCCGTCAGCACCGGTGGCCGAGCTTGGAGGGCCGCTATAAAGAACACGGTTTCGAACCGTTTCTTGAAAGTAGAAGGTGTGCGCCAGGTAGACCATTCGTGCAACGACCACAGATCGGGCACCACATCCAACTCTTCGCAGAGTGTTAAATATTTGCTGGCATCATTGTGGACGATCTGTTGCCAGCTCTTTCGATCGAATTGGTCCTTGAAGTGTGCGAAGCCATCGGTGCTGGTCAAAGTTTTGCGATCACGGCACAGCAAAATACCCATCTCTTCGAAAGTCTCCCGTAAGGCTGTCAAGCGTAGTGAAACATCACTGAAACAGAGAATAAACAATAGAGCAAAAAATCAACCACCTATTCAAATTGTCTACTTTACGCATTGAGAGATTCGTCAGACCCCTTCGTGCTTGCAGCTCCTTGGCACAGCTTATTTAATTTATCAGCACTTACGTCGTAGCTCTTAAAGTGTTTTAGCCAAACTGGGGAGCTGTCCACGGCTTCACACACGCCGCCTGGAAAGACAGAAGCGTCCGGCATAAAGGTCGACTTCGAGTTACGAGTTAACAGTAGCGCCTGCGAAAATTGTAATTAGCTATGCAATTCTAATATATATGAACCAAAATATTCACACATTGTAATCAGAGCTGGCTGCTGCAGCTCTATTATCCTTGGACAGGAGTATTAGACTAGCCGAGGGACGAATTGTAGCCAAGAATCTTTTCGGCATAGTTTAGGTAATACAAACGATAAAAAATACGATTCAAGCCCAGACCTATCGATCCGGCTGATGGTGTAGGTGGCACTGCAACCAACTATCGAATAGCGATATTCGCTCTTGCAAGTCTTTAATGGATGTAAACACGTTCAGTCGATCTGGCAGCTGTTTGAAGGCAAATACTTGCTTTATCGATTTATTTAGTCAGCTGTTGAACTTTCGCTGCGCGGTACAAAGGTTAAAATAAAAAATAATATTATGATTACTTTTGTTTTTAGACCTACAGAAGCCACAACAAGCTAGTATGATTAGCTCAGATAAAATCCGGTATAGGCCCTCAGCAAGCTTAATACTGGCAAGCAAACAGGTGTCCCATGCAACGGACCAGTTCGATTATAACGTAAGAGTAAATAGTAAAATTAATGTTCAAGTAAAAGGTTGCTGCTTATTATTGACAGCTACTGCTAATGAAACGCACAGAACGCACAGCCTATGCACTGAATCACTGTGTCTTTCCTGGAGGCGTATTTGATGCCCTGGCAGATGAATCAGAAGATTGGCTGATCTACTTCCAAGAATGTGGAGTTACCCAGAACCAGCTAAAGCTATTGCACACCCGGCAAACTACGGGTAGACCAGAGCTCATGACCCAAGGAGTACGATTCCCGCGTGACATCTCACTTCGACTAACAGCGCTACGAGAAACCTTTGAGGAAGTGGGTCTTCTGTTGTGCCGCGAAGACCTCAAGGATCTCAAAGGTGGAAAACCAGCACAGGTCCTAGTGAAACCTTTCGAACGTAACTATTGGCAGCAGCGAGTGCACAATGATCCAAAACAGTTTCTTGAGCTATGCCGATATTTGGCTGTTATCCCAGATCTCTGGACCCTCTACGAGTGGTCCATTTGGCGTACACCAGCATCCGCTTCGAGTCGCAAATACGATACGGTTTACTATATTGCTGCCTTGGAAAACAGCAACGTGGATTTGTTACTTGAGCCAAATGAGGTAGATGCGGCTTATTGGCTACAGCCTTTCGACTGCTGGCTTCAAAGCCGGGAGGGCCTTATTTGGCTGCCATACATACTGCTCTACGAGACGGCGCGTCTGATGAGCATTCAAAGCTGGCAGCAGCTGCTGCAATTTGCATATAATCGCAGTACACAGGGATCTACGCTACTGCAGCCCATCTATTATCGCACCAATGACAGTCTCTTGGGCGTGCTGCCGGGCGATGAGCTATACTTGTCTGACCCGGAGAACTGCAATGAATCCATCATATTGCCGTGCTCCATTAGTGAACTTAACACTGTAGCCAAGCGCTTCAATCGTTACATGATTTATAGCTTTCAGCGTGTGGACTTTGCCTGCAACGTGCTTCCACTTGACGGGCACTTGCCGCTCCAAGCCCGTGTTAACACGCGGCTTGCCAAATTATAAAAAGATTGTTAAATATTTGTACATAAGTTTCGATTTAATTAGATTAAGGTGCCGCTACTTAGCTCTGCTTGTATATTCCGACACGCATGGCACAAGTCTTCTCGTGCATTCAAGCGCTCTATGACCCGTTCCTCCAACACGGCACTACTACTCTTCAGCTGCAGTTCCACGCCGAGCTCGGAGACAGCGCGCGAATATTCAATTGCCTGTAAAGTGTCGGAGATATCAACATCGAGTAGTGACTGGCACAACGTACAGTACGCAGCCACAATATCTTTGGAATTTTGTTTAGCTGCAATTTTATCACCAGTCCGAAAAACTGTTGAAACTGTGGAGGCATAATTTAGCTGAAGATTCGCCACAAAATCCCTGGTCAAACTTTGCAAGCTAACTCCGGATGAATGACTAGGATTGTCCAAACGAAAAGCTTGAAGCCCCTTTGCGTGAACATAGAACTGTACTTCCTGTTCGTTGAGATCCTTCAAAGGACGTAACAACTTGACACCGTCCATCAGACGATCATCCAGCAAGGCAACATCCAACGCGACGCTTCCTCCGCGTCCTAGTGCCACAGAAGTCAAGAGCTGAGCAGCCAAGCTGGGACTTATGCTAGGCTCAAAGACATGTGAGCAGCCCAGCTGCACAGCTACAGCACCAATGAGCAATTTACGTTTCTGCTGCACATAATCTTGACGAGAAGTCGAACTGTTAAATTCATCCAGAATTGATTCCAACCGGCGATCTGTATAATCCTTAAGCAGTTGCACGCTTTGTGGCTTTTCATGTAGCTGAATTACATAAAAATTAAAGGGCTCGTAACGCCGCTGTAGTTCAGTTAAAGACAGTAAAGGACTCTCTTCTTCCTTGATGAGTGGACAACGAGCATCAATGTAAAGCACGCGAGCGTTGCAGTGCAACCGCTTGAACGTATTCTGCGTTTGTGCGCAGTGCAACATGTCCAAAAGCACCAAAGACTCTGAACTACCATCAATCACCAGCAAGACCTCTGCATTGCGTGGCAACACCTTCGCAGCTCCTAATGCAGCACGAAATTTATGCCTGGCATAATTGAGGAAACATTCACAACATTCAGCTGTGCGGAAGTTTAGTTTATAAAGTTTTTGTGAGCTTATGCCGCACTTGTTGCAGTTGCCAGCACTTAAAACGGTGCCAGTTGCTGAGGAACCAGGCAACATTGCATGTGGGGCACCTTCATCGCCAAAATCATCTTCGCCGATGCTGCACATTACACCTCAATTTCAACAGATAACGAAATATAAATTAACCTACTCACAAAAAAATAGTCGCGTGCACAAAATAGGGATGATACATTAAACGATCAAAAATATCTTTGTGCTCCGTATTCAGAGCTGCTATTGATTTCGCTATCGAAGTGTATCGGGTGGAAGTGCGATATGCATTAGCGAACTTGTCAAGTAAGCAACCTTGCGCTCAGCAATAAAGTGCAGTGAAAAATATAAAAATAACTATTTAAAAGTGTTTTTTGTTATAAAAAAATATTGCATAAGTTTAATTTAGTGCATAAGGTATGTGTAAAATGTGTTGAAATATAGAAAGCGGTTTCACAAATGCCTAAAATTTGAGCGCACAATTTTAGCTGTTCCAATTGCATGTGTGCGTGCAAATGTAATATGTATATATATATATATATATATATATATATGTGTGTGTATTTGCGAGTATGTGGCTGTAGTACGCAAGCAAAAGTATCGGGTAGCAAAATCGAGAAACTTTCTTATTGGAACATACACAAACGAATGGCTGCCATAGCCAGCTGTCAGACAAAAAAGAAGAAAACTTACATCAATATTGTGTAAAGTAGAAATAAAAAGAAAATATTAATAAATTATGCACAGCCTGCTATAAGTGTGAGTGGATTCCGCTGGTTTGTGGTGCCCTTGTGGCACAAACTAATAACAATAATAGTAATAATAAAAATGACAACAGTATAAAACGTGTCTAATAAACTTTATCAAACGCGAAGTATCGCGAGTACTTGAATTAAAATATACGTATGTAAATAACATGTGCTAATATACGTATTTTTGTGTATTTGCAGCATTCTAGCTAATATTGTACATATATACATATATATTTATATATATACGTACAGCGTATAGTGCATTTGGTACGTAGCACACCCTTCAGCGAGTGCGACAAAGACAAGAACGAGTGACAAAGTGAACACCGTGTGGCAGAGGTCATATTAAAAATAAGTTTTTTTTGGCCCCCCGACAACAAAAAAGAAAGAAACAAGCTAGACCAACGTAGTAATCAGAACGCATACAACATTTGGGGCCATTCAATAAAATGATATTGGAAAACTCGGATAAGCTCAAGGATTGGCTGAGCGTTGTGCTCGAGCCACTGTAAGTAATCGACACTGTTGCGAAAGCTCTGGAATTAAAGATTATTAAATGTTCATTCGTTTTGGTTGCATACTTTGTTTAGCTGCGATGCTGACTCCTCGGCTTTGGCGCGCTACGTGATTGCGTTGCTGAAAAAAGACAAATCGGATAAAGATCTCAAACGCATCATGATCGAGCAATTGGATGTATTTCTTTCAGAGGAGACTACACGTTTTGTCGATCGTCTGTTCGATGCGATTGCCAGCGAGGAGTATTTATCGATGCCGACTCCAATGCCCGCATCAACTGCTAACATTGCTGAACTGGAGTTGGAACCTGACTTGGATGGTGTGGCCGATATCGAGGCTGCTGTTAACTCGTCACCGCCGCCACCGCCACCGACAACCGCGCCAAAAGATATTGTGATAAAAGCCGATGGCAATCAACAGCAATTAATAAGCGACAATAGCAACAAAGAAACTGTTCCGGAAGCGTCCAGCGCCCCAATGCCAACAGATGCCATTACGACGGGTACACACAGCACCAAGATAGCCTTCGATGTAGGTATATATCACTGTTCCTTGCCAATGATTCTATTGGGTTTCTTTGCTTACAGCACAAAACCAAAGATTCTCACAGCCAGCAGCAACAGCTAACACACCATCATCACAGCAGCGGTAGTGGAGGTGGCTCAGTCAACGCATTTGTGCGGAGCGCGAGCCCGCCTCTACGCAGCAGCGGTACAACTGGTGCCTATGCCGCTGATAAGGAGAATCAACCTCGTGATAGTCGACGGCGACGCGCCTCTTTGCGTTCCCGCTCTCGATCCCGTTCCCGTTCCAACGAGCGTTCCTTCAGGCGGTCGCGTTCGCGAGATCGTCGCATCAACGAACGTGAGAAAAGCCAGCGCCAGTTTCGGAACAAGTCGCCGCCGGGTGGTACTAGTGAGCAGCGGCACAGACGCAGCAACAACAACAATAACAGCACCGGCAGCGCCAACAATTTTGACAGACGTCGAATTGGCAACAACAATAGCAGCAACAACAACAGCAGCATAGACGAGCGCACTCAGCGCTTTGGCAAGGGTCGCCACTCGCCACGCAGTCGTTCAATTTCACCCGAATCACGCAATGCGCGGCGTGGCACCAACATTAGCAACAACAACATTAGCAATAACGCAAACAGTATGGAGGCCGCAGCCTGCTCCTCTGCTGCTGTTGTGGCCGCTGCTGCACCTATGCCATTGCCCGTTTCGCATCCTGTTGTTGCAATGGGTCGTCAACGTTGTCGCGACTTCGATGAGAAGGGATATTGTGTGCGCGGCGAGACCTGCCCCTGGGACCACGGAATTAATCCAGTGGTCTTTGAAGGCATAAACAATTCGGCATTGATGATGTCCATGCGCGAGTACAATCCCGATGCACCTGAGATTTGGGCTCGTGGCGGACCGGCAGGAGTGCCAGGTGTGCCTCAGCCCGGAGGTGGTCCACCCCAGTCACTACCTGTGCCGCCCCAGGGTGGCCAATCGAGCATAAATCCTTTCAGTGGAAATGTGCGTGCCTGTGCGCCGCACGGTGTACCCAATCCTGCGGATTATGCACGCCAACCAGGTCAGCCGCCACAAGTACCTGTGCCGCCGCCAATGATGCCATTCCCATTCAACCCCACAGCCGTAACAACGCCGTTGCAACGTCAACTAATACCCATACCCGTGATGGATGGCGGCGTTGGGGGAGTTGGATGTGGGGTAGGAAGCGGCGGGGGTGGTGGCTTGGCTGCAGACATGGGAAAGCGGCGTTTCGAGCTGGAGGATAGTGTGGCCATCGCCGATGTGCCCAGCAAGATGCGCAAGCTGCCAATCAACAGTCGCCTAGGACCTCGCGTCAATCCCAATATGCAACAGCACAATAGTTCACTGGAGCTGCGAAAAGTGCCGCGTGGACTAAACACCATAGCGCATCTGAACAATCACTTCGCCAAGTTTGGCAAAATTGTCAATATCCAAGTGTCATACGAGGGCGATCCGGAGGCGGCAATCGTCACATTCTCGACGCATGCGGAGGCGAATGTCGCTTATCGCAGCACCGAGGCAGTACTCAACAATCGCTTCATCAAGGTCTTCTGGCACAACGACAACAACAGCAATAGCAACAGCAATAATAATAACAACAATAACAACATTAATGAAACGGGCAACCCGAACGTGAATCGCAAGAGTCAATATCATTTGCACAACGTTCCTGCAATGCCGACTCCTAATGCAGACAGCGCTAAGATTACCAACACGAGCAACAGCAGTCAACCCAACCAGGTCACACCCCTTGGAGACACAAATAATGCATTGGCAGCCCCAACTACGGAGCAGGGACTGGCTAGCACTGCAGCGCCCGCATCCATGCGACTAAAGCTCAATACGAATGCCACAGCGGCCAATGCGTCAGCCAATGGTGCAGCAAGAGGCCTAACTCCAGCGGCCAATGCGGCGAGTATACGCAAGAAGCAGGAGGAACAGCAAAAGGCAATGCATCAGCTGGCGAATGGGTTGCGGAAGCGCAAACAGGAGCTCCTCCAGAGCTATGTGAAGCAGATGAAAACGGCTCTGGAACTGGTTGAACGTATGGATCAACATGATGTGCAGCGGGCGCCGACGCTGGAAACGATCAAAGTTCTCCAGGCAACGATTGACAAGCTACGGAAGGATGTACATGCTGATCAGGATCAGCTACAGGCCCAAATCCAGCAACAGCATCAACAACAACAGCAGCAAACGCTTCCCGTGAAGAAAACCAAAGAGCAACAGAAAAAGGAACTGCTCGATATGGAGCTCGAGCTGATTGCCCAGCAGCAGGAGGGTAACGACACAACGGCCATACAGAAACGTCTCGAAGAGCTACAGCGCACACTCTCTGCATCAACTGGAGGCGGCTCCTTGTCCGGCGGTGGAGGTGCCAAGTTGCCCGGTGGCGGTGCACGCAAACGTGCCACATATCCCGAGGGGCCGACCCGCGTGGATCGACGACCAAAAGCAATTGTCGTCACGGGCTTTGCTGCCGAGGAAGCCGATTTTGTGCTGGGCCACTTCAAGGTGAGTGCTGCAAAAAGTCACTAGGTTAACATTCGAGATGTACAATTACGCAATCTAACTAAACCGTTAATTTATGTCATCTGTCGGTTGCATGGTAAGTGATCGACCGTATCTGAGTAACTGAGCAAACGCTCTCATTCATAACGAAGGAACTCTGGCTGCCAGATTTGATGTATTGAATAACTGGCCATAGAGTCTCGATTACAACCAAGTGAACTGAACTGTATCTTTCACTAGTTCTTTTATTGATCCATTAAATCGTTATTTATTAGCATTTCGGCGAGATATCTAAACACGATGTGGACCGTGAGATACCCCAGTTGATACTCTCATACGCTACACGTCTGAATGCCGAGCAAGCAGTGCTCCGTGGGAAAATATACAAAGATAAGCGCCTGCAGGTGAGTCTAAGCTAATGGCATAGATTGATTGTCCTTATCTCGACCAATTCTAATTCGCAGATATCGTGGGCACCAGTGGTGACAACTCCTGCCGTTGCTCCCATGGGCGCACCGGCTGATAAGTCACCTGGAGCGTTAATTACGTCATCATCTGGCGATAAACTGGATAATCCAAAGCAATTGTTACACTCGTCGGTCAGCGAGAGCGAATCTCTGCTGGGTAGCGACACTCTGCCAGAGTTGCGGCTCGAGGATGAGGAGGAGGATGAGGAGTCTGAGGATCGTTCCTGGCGTCGTTGATTAAACGCCATGTGCTGCTCTTAGTGGCTGTCTAGCGGCTCTCTGTGGCTCATAATTGTTAGGAAAACATTAATTGTATTTCTATTTGTTGTTATTCTATATGCGAAACGTGCACGTACCCATATAATTAGATATATATATATATCCGAATATATATGCATGAAGGGTAAACATCGTTAATTGTATACAAAAAAAGATACGAAAAAACTAAACAAGCTAATATAATGTACGATATTCTAAACTAAAAGCCAAGCTGCCACAAACACCGATACACAAAAACAACACACACAAACACTCGACATTTGGAACTGTTGGTAGCTCTGCGTGCTAATCCTAGAGCTAATAATGCATAAAAGTCTTAAATTAAATGATAAAAACGCTCTTAATATTACTAATAATTACGGAATATATAAGTTAATATGTATATGTATTTTGCATTCGATCAACGGGTGCAATTAGCTAAGCGCCTCTTTATAGTCCACAATTAACAAGAGCCGTTATAACAACAATAACAAACAATATTAGAACAGAAACGAAAACAAAAACTATGCGTTAAAAATGCAACAAAAATGCATTGTTTGAGCATCTTTATATATAAATATAAATATATATATATATATATATATATATATATATAGGTACTACATTGTATTTACATACTTTTTCTTGCTATCCTTACGTTCACTTAAAAAAAAAAGAAGAAAAAAAAAGAAAACAAAAAATAAGCAAATAAAAAATGGTAAAAGCAAATCAAAGTTAAAACAAAGCAAAATAAACATAGAGACGTGAATACAAAGTTTTAGAGAGAGTATAATAAATAAAGTAAATAGTTTCGTATTTGCTATTAATTTCACATAAAATATAACATTGTGTTTTTTTACATCTGATAGAATCGAGAATAGCCTGAAACTGAATCGGCCTAATTATAATAAGCTTTCACGGTTCAAATTGGCGTTATCTATCAAAATATTGATCATGCCTTTTTTAAGGAGTATATACATATGTATATATTTGTCTTTAATTCCAATTTATTATATGGCTTAATTTCAAATTCGATAGGATATGATGCACAACGATTACCGATTATTATCGTATATATAATCGATTATTTCGTATTAATTACAAAAGACAACACATAGACCGGACCGGCTATAACAAACTTTTTTAACGCATATAATGTGTTGGTATATAGTTGTTTCGTTAGTGCACTAACCATGTGTTGTATGGTTAGTGTTAGTGGTTAGTGTTAGTGTATAATAGTGCTAGTGTATCATAATATCGATACATAATAATATTGTGCCTCTCTAAATTATGATGAAATAAGTACTGTTTAGCGATGGACAATTACTTGTGGTACAATTAAATTTCTATCGATGTTGTTGCTCATCTCTAAACAGAATTAGGCGGGATTTCATGGATTTCTACTGAAATATTTTACAAATGCTTGTTAGTGCATTAAAATGCTTACATTCGGTCAAATATGCACGTTCCTATAGTAAGCAATCGAAGGATATGAAGTTTTTAAATGTGGCTGAAAAGAATGATGCGGCCAAAACAATTGCAGGCCTCCTTTCAAATGGCGCTGCGCAGCGGGTGAGCCACGCATCTATGTTGTTAATTAGTTGTTGACTTATAAATTACAATGCAGCGCGAAGGCTATTCGGTGTACAATAAGGTGTACGATTTCGAGGCACCAGTACGCGGCCGTAATGCAAAAATGGTTATGACTTCCGTATCGGGACATCTGATGGAATTGGAGTTTCTTCAATCGTACCGAAATTGGCGTAATGTCGATCCACGTTCGCTATTCGATGCACCCATACGTAAGACCGTCAGTGAAAACTTTTTACCGATCAAGCGAACGTTGGAGCGTGAGGTGCGTGGTTGTCAGGGATTGATAATATGGACGGATTGCGATCGCGAGGGCGAAAACATTGGCTATGAAATCATTGATGTTTGCCGAGCCGTCAAACCCAATTTGACCATTCATCGTGCCAGTTTCTCAGAGATTACCTCAGTTGCGGTCCGTCGAGCTTTGCAGCAGTTGGGTGTGCCGGACAAGCGACAGAGCGATGCGGTGGATGTGCGCACTGAGCTTGATTTGCGAACTGGCGCAGCCATAACACGATTTCAGACGATGCGACTGCAGCGTCTCTTCCCTGCCAATATTGCAGACAAGCTTATTTCGTATGGCAGCTGCCAGATACCCACATTGGGCTTCGTAGCAGAGCGCTACAAGGAAATTGAAGCTTTTGTCTCCGAACCCTTCTGGAAAATCAGAGGTAGTTATTCACTCAACAGCAAAATATCTAATAGACCGTGCCAATTAAACTATCCGACAAAGATGTTTATTGGAACTGGCTGCTAACATAGATTTCCCCGATATTGATATTCTCATTCATTACCCGTTGCAGTGCTGCACACCATTGAGGATCTCACAGTGGAGTTCAATTGGGCGCGCAATCGTTTGTTTGACAAAGAGGCCTGCGAGAACTATTTGCTGCTCTGCCTAGCGGAGCCGGAGCCGCGAGCCACTGTTGAAAGCGTCGTAGTGAAGCCGAAGCACAAGTGGCGACCCACGCCGTTGGATACAGTGGAAATGGAGAAGTTGGGCTCGCGCAAACTGAAGTTGTCCGCCAAGGAAACGATGACCATAGCCGAAAAACTGTATAGCAAGGGCTTCATAAGTTACCCACGTACCGAGACCAACCAGTTCTCGAAGGAATTCGAATTGGCACCCCTTGTGGAGCAACAAACGGGGCACGAGGCGTGGGGTGCATTCGCTCAACGTGTCCTCGAGTGGGGACCAAATCCGCGGAATGGAAACAAATCCGATCAGGCGCATCCGCCCATACATCCGACTAAACTTGTCTCAAGTAAGTTAAATGTGACTTGGCAAATTAATTGAAAAATCATGGAACTCACGCAAGGCTGTAAAGGTTATCTTACTTCTTGCAAACATTTGATATTAAACTATATTTGCTTTGACTAGAAATAAAGCTTCTCATTCCACAGATCTGCAGGGCAACGAGGCACGTGTTTATGAACTGGTCGTGCGACATTTTCTCGCATGCGTCAGCAAGGATGCGGTTGGCTCGGAGACTGTTGTCAGCATTGATATAGCAGGGGAGAAGTTTAGCGCCAACGGATTGGTCATACACGAGAGGAACTATTTGGACGTTTATGTGTATGATAAGTGGAGTGCCAAACAGATTCACAACTATCAGCAGGGTCAGCGATTTGAGCCGACGGAGATAATGCTGCATGAGGGGGCGACTACAGCGCCTCCGCTGCTTACAGAAGCTGATTTGATTGCGCTGATGGAGAAGCACGGAATCGGCACAGATGCGACGCATGCGGAGCACATCAATACGATCAAGGAGCGTGGCTACATAGGCGTTGTGGACAAAGGAGCTCTAGTGCCAGGTGTCATTGGCATGGGCTTGTACGAGGGCTATGATGCCATGGAGTTGACTTTGGCGAAGCCACTGCTGCGTGCTGAGTTCGAAGCTGATCTAAAGCGCATTTGCCTGGGCGAGAAGGAACCAAAGCTTGTGCTGCGCGAGCAAATCGCTAAATATAAGACAGCCTACCAGCAGATCATGGACAAGATCACAGCCATGGACGACAAAATAGCGCAAAGGATTAACGAAACACCTACGGCAGCCAGCGCAAACCAGCCGACTATTACGGTGCATGAGCTGTTCCAGTGCCCTAAATGCGAGCTAACCCCGCTCGCCCTAAAGCCCAAGAAGAATCAGACAAGCTTCTTCATTGGTTGCCTTAATTTCCCCGACTGCAAGAATGTCATTTGGCTGCCGGAGGAGTGCAAGGATTTCACCGTGCTGGAGGAGTGCTGCCCCACTTGTGGCGAGGGCTACAAAATGCTCAAATTTAAGCTGAGCACCGCCTACTACCGTGGCTTGTTCAATGCTCCCCACGGGTGGTACAAGAATTGCTTACGGTGCGATGAATTGTTTAGAAAAACCTTCAATATCAATCTGGACCAGGTGAAGCGCGTTGGCGGCATTGTGGGACAGGCGGGGAGCTCAGGACCAGGACCAGGTGGAGGCGGAGGCGGAGGAGGTGGTTCTAGTGGTGGAGGTAAAGGTGAAGGAGGAGGTGGGGCAAAAGGAAGAGGAAATGGGTATGGGGCCGCTCCCAGTTCGGGTACACTTCCAGGAAGTAACAATTCTTGGGGCTCAGTAGGCAACGCAGGCATACAAAAGCCAACCAAGCCGAAGCGCAACACCAAAACAACAGCTGCAGGAGCGTCAGGCACTAGAAAGGCAAACATCGCGGCAACAAGATCGACAGCTGGCGGGATTAGAAGCTTCTTCACAAGTAACAACAGTCGGGACACTGCAAGTATGGATGGTTTCTTTGACAGCGACAACGATGGCTCCGATGAGCAGCTGCTGGCTGCTGCAGCTGTAGCCGAATCGGGATCCGCAACAGCTCCTCACCTTGATGACATTGCAGCCGCATTTGCTAATGACGATGATGAAGACTTTGAGGCGTTGCTGGCTGGAAGCAACAACAACAGCAACAACAATAACAATAATAGAGTGGCAGCAAATTTGGACAGTAGCCTAACGCAATGGATGCGCGAGGCTTACGAGGCTGAGGAGACACCCATGCTGTGGGGCCGGCAGCCACGTGTGGCTGCCGAAGCGCAGCCAACAGGAAAGCGAGCAAGATTGAATGAAGATTCTCCAGTCCAGGCTCCAGCTGCGGTGCTTTGCACTGGCTGCCATCAGCCTGCGCGTCAGCTCACCGTGCTCCGCGATGGGCCCAATAAGGGCAGGCACTACTACAAATGTCCCAAACCTAATGAGTGCAAATTCTTTCAGTGGGTCGAGCAGCAACCAACAGCAGCAGAGCAGGCAACCGACAGCTCCTCCAGCTGGGGCACAACGACAGTTGCCAAGGAGGAGAGGCGCAATTCGCAGAAAGTTTTCTCATGGGGCACAAAGGCTGCAGCGCAGCGAAACAACTTTCAAAATTCCAACGACTTTAGTTGGGGCAGTGGTGGAGCCACGCAGCAAGACAGAAACAGCTCGCTGTCAAGCTTCACATGGGGCACGGCAGCTGCTGTCGAACCAGCAACAACTGTTTCCGTGGGATCAAGTGGCAACAGCAACTCAAGCTGGGGCAAAAGGCCAGGCGTGCAGCTAACGAATGCGCGCAGCAACACCTCCAGTTGGGGCACTGCCGCCGATCCAGGCAACCGGGATTGGAATCGTAGCAGCAGCAATCAAGCCAGCTCCCAAAACACACGCATCCGGTCCAATTCCAGCAGCACGGCGACCATCACTCAACGACCCGCTACCGATGGCAAAACTAGATGCAACTGCGACAAGCCCGCCAGCAGTCTAATTGTGCGCAGGGAGGGACCCAATACGGGGCGACCCTTCTTTGCGTGCGCGAACCGCGAAAAGTCCTGCGGCTTTTTTCAGTGGGGCGACACGGATGGGCAACCAGGTGAGTGTAATAATAATTCACTTGACGAAATTATAGCTGAGAAATATTCTGAATAATCTTTCAGCATCCAGCTCCTCAAACTCAGCCGCAGGCGCAGCTGCTCCATCTGGCAGTCGAACGCGTCGGTGCGGTCTATGTCGCGAGGAAGGACACACTCGCCAAAAATGTCCACGCAAACAGGATTTCGACTATTGAAACAACGACTTCCTTATTCAGCATTAAGTTTAACTTTAAGCATTCATTCGAGCGATCAGCATATTTTAAATATTGCAATATATAGCCCATAAAAACAAACTGTATATATACGATACATTATTATCGTAAATCAATCAATACATCTCCCTATATATACATATATATGTTAGAAACAGTAGCAAGTTTATATGTTACGTATTTGGAGCTAGAGTTTTTGGATTTTGCATTAGTTTCTTGTATATATTATACAATTTTTATTTTTCCTCAACTAGCCAATTTATGAAAGGGATGATATTCTAACTAAATCGTCCCATATTCAATATGGGATGTAGATCTTGAGCTTAAAACCTTAGTAAAATCCGTTAAGCAGCACAGACAATTATTATATAACAAAACCTTTGGCCAGTTGACAAAAGCACGTGTCAAGCAGCAAACTGATTTTCTCTACACATCTGCACACATTTATCATTTATCAAATCCTTATTCGAAGAATCGCAATTGCCGGTAAGTTGGGTTGAATTGCAAGGTGCTGCTTTAGTTTGGATTTCCCACTTAGCAGAGTCGACGCCTGGCGATGGCGATTTCTTTTTCGACTATATTTAGACAGATCGCTGAGGTTCAAAGTATCTTTTAGTCGGGAACCCCACTATAATATAAACTAGGAGGAAAATATATGTATTATAAATCAATGTTGAACTCATCATCATTGTCCGAAAAAATAATAAATATTAGTTTCTGTTGTATATATAGGATATATAGAATTTTTATAATACAAAAAAATAAATATCAACTACACTGTAAACTTTGTATTAATATTAAATATTGCTTTTAAAATCATGTTTATGAAATTTTAAAAAAAAAGTAAATGTATCGTTGCTAAACTTATATTTTCTAAGATCTCAAAAATATCTTTAATACAATGCTTTTTTTTTTTTTGAATACAGACAGTTAAAGACGTTTTAAGAAATATACACACACACACATATATATATATATATATATATATATATATATATATATATATATATATATATATATATATGTTATATATCATTGCTAATGATGGAAATAACTCTAAAAATGACTGGAATAATGTTTATGTAACACATTTCAAGAAACGAACTTACGAAAAATATAATATTAAATTTGTTAAAGTATTTTTTTTTTTTTTTTTTTTGTAAAGTTCACAATATTTTAATTTATTTGGAATTTACAAATTCGATTTACAGCTTTTATATGTTTAAACTAATAATAAATATTTTTGTAAATGAAAAGTAATAATAATAATTGCTGAAAAAAAGTATTAGCAGACCTTTAGTGCCTGATACGGTTTTGTAAATACTAAACAGTACAGTTATCGTAAGGTTATGTATATATAGAGGGATTTTGTATATATAATCTGTATATAGGCTTAAACAAGTAATTATTATATGGATACGTGACCATACATTGTTGTTTACATACATATTCGTTTCAGTTATCAATATCGCTTTCTAATATCTTGAGTTTAATGTGTAGTTGTTTAATACATTTTAAGTTGGATTGGATTGGAAAAGATTAATAATACGAAGACATACGAGATTTGTGAGAATATAAAAGTCTAAGTACATTTAGAGAATAAATAGTTAGCTATACGTTAAGAACATTAAAATTTTAACTACTCTCGAGGTTATTCAAATATTGAAGTAGTTAAAAACAAAAGAAATGCAATTGACAATATTAAAAGCCATGGAACACATTAAGAAACAGTTTGACAAAAGTTTTTATAAATTTAACTTTTAAGTACAAAGTTGTACTTTGAAAAGTCCAGACATTTTGATCTATATATAATACAGTACACTTATAAAAACTCTATACTTTTTGAGATGCTTAGTTAAAGAAATTGGAACGATAAGTACATGTAAATGTATATATTATTGATAAACACAGGCTTGGGATTACTTAAGTTAATGGACGAGCACTCAAACGAGTAGACTGCGTTTTTGAGATGCTTGGTTAATGGTATAATTTGCCCATATTTAAATTGGTTGATGATGAAAATGTGGATGTGCAATGGAAACATATTTAAGTATTTTCCAGATATAGTTAGGTTCTCAGTATTCCATAATCTTCAATAAATGCTTTCCATTATCATAGTAAAGTCTTCTAATAATGTCCATATATATGTGGGAATAAGCAATTCATTCCGAAAATTTTCACTAATTCTTAAATAAAATCCTTTATAATTTTCGCTCTCGAACATAATTCTTGTTTCTTTTATTATATGTATTTTAATACGCCATAAAAAACCTATAGTTTTTAGGGTCTTCCACAAAAATTGTTTGAGTGAATCACGAAATCATCAGTGCTTATGAGGCTGTTTAACCTTTGTTTTAGGAGTGGAACGTTCGTTGAAGAACAAAAACTAGAAGAATTCCTCTTGAAACTTTGACTTTTAACTTAACCTATGGAATGCTGGAGTGAAACATGCAATTAACGAAACATAAGAACTCTTTAGGGGATCTCGTCTTTTAGCTCACTAAGGGAGTGTTCAAATGGCTACGGCTACAGCATATGAAGAACGAAGAATGAAGAATTTGGTGTTCCTAAATGCTGGGCAAATTATACCACAGTTTTGAGCTGTTATTGGTATGTGGGGGTTGGCTGTTTAAGTTCTTAGATTTCGACCTCTGGCGTGAATTTGCGTCAGAAGTAAATCTCCTCCTCCTCGGGCTTGGCGCGTGGTGCCTGTCCCGAATTGCCCAAAGGAGTAGTCATACGCGCAGTCGCATTTGCATTCGCATTGTTGCGGCTGCTCGTGGGTGTTTGCACCAGTCTCTGCTGCTGAGAAGCAGCAGCTGCTGCTGCTGCTGCTCCTCCATATCCAGCGTAATGCCCTGTGGCACTTGGCGTTGCGGCGGCCTGTTGTATGATCGCTGGTGAGCTGCCGGTGCGTGCATGCTGCGGTGTGGGCGTGGCCATTTGCCGTTGCTTGTCAGCCAACTTGAGTGGAAACATCTGCTGCACTCCAGCGGAAGCAGGCGTGGACACATTGGTGGAGCTGTTATTGAAGCTGGCTGACTTGTCGACACGCGTGCCGGATGACAACGATGATAGCTTCATGGGCAGTTTCTGTTTCACGAGCGTCGAGTTCGCCTTCGGCGCATTGTTTGCGCTGAGCAAATGCACCGGCGGGGTTTTGCAGTTGGTGCCGCTGCTCAACCACTTCTCCTTGCGTCTGTCGATGGTGGAGGCGGTTGTTGTTGTTGGTGTTGCTGCAGTGGGTGTGTCCAGCTCATGCGCATCCTCAGGCAAAGCGACAGGAGCGATGGTAGGCGCAAGCGTTGGCAGCGGCGTGCTGGGCGATAGCAAAAGGCCTTGACTGGACAACAGCTCCATTTTCCGGTAGAGCTTCTCTCGCTGCTGACGCACGTCCTCCTGTTCGGCTTTAATTTGCTGTTGCAGCTGAAGCTGCTGTGCTCGCATTTCGCTCAGCTCGTCCATTTGCTGTTGCTTCTGGCGCAACCAAGCGGTCTTCTCCTCCTGCAATTTATCTTGCAGGTTGCGCAGCTCCTCCAGCTGATCCTTGTGCGTGTAGGCAGAGCTTCCGCCAGCACCTGAGCCACTTGCACCGCCTGAGCTGGAGCCTCCGCCAATACTGCTGTTCCTCGGCGATTCGCGGTACAGCGCCAGCTGCAGCTGCAAGCTCTGTATGCAAGTCATTTGTTGTGAGATGATGCAAAGCAGCGTGTGCAAATGGTGCGACACCTGGAGCACTGCATAGTTGTGCTCCTTACTGTTGGCTGGCAGCGTGCTGGCGTGGAGTTGAAGCTGCGTTGGCGCTGCGGCCAGCTCAACTGGTGCTTGGCTCTTCAGCTCACGCTTCTCCTCCAGCTCCTGCAACCGGGGCGTCAGTTTGGCATCCCGTCCCACGATCACTTTGCCCCGTTTTTCGTCAAAGCCCGCAAAGGTTTCCGCACGCTTCGGCAATGTGGGCGACGCATAGAGAACACTTTGCTTTTCACCCACGCTACTGACAGTGCGAGAGACGGGCAGTCCGGTTGTTGCACTATAAATACTTGCTGCCAGCTGGCTTATGTCTTGCACAGTGTTGAGAACACGTCGCCAAAGCTCCGTGGTGTCGCAGTCTGTGGCGACCAACTCCTTGTAAGAGCCAAAGGCGGCGAGAAAATTGGCCGCACTACCATTCGTGTTAGCTGTATTAAGATCCTCGCCAAAGGGCTGCTGTTGCTTGAGCAGATTGAACTGTAGCAGCAGTTTCTCCTCCAGCAGCAGCGCCTGCTCAATGTCCTTTTGGCGCATCTTCTCAATGATTTCGCGCTTGTTGACTCCAATGCGTAGCTTCTCTTCTGCTGTCAGCGCTTCGGCTTCGATAATGTCCGTGGCAGGACAATCGAGCACTGCCTGCCGGATGCTCTGTATCCAGGTTTGCTTATCCTTTGGCGTTTGCACTTTGAGTTCGTACATTTCGGGAAAATCGGGATTGGAGCTGATGATATAGATTCCACGCGACTCGGTGCCCGCTTTCTCACGTATCAGCAGCTTTTGCAGCGGAACCACGCCCGCCTTATGCTCGGGCGTGAAGAACGCATACTTATTATGCGCCGAGTTCTCGCTGAGAAAGCAGAGGCAGTCCGTGAGCACCACAATCAAAACCAACTGAGTCTTAGCTCGACCCTGCATCAGCGTGGCCAATCCGTCAAATTTGAGACGTCGCCGGGACTCTACTCCCAACTCGGTCTTGCGGAAGGGTTTATTCTTGTAGATAGCAAACGATTTGGCATCGACACGGGCATAAATCTCCAACTGCCTTTCACGCAGTTCCTTTTCCGCCACACAAGCATCGACATCCACCAGAAGGGACTTCACCAAGTTCAACGCATGCTGCAGCTTATCCGTCTCCAGTTTATTATCTCGAGCGCTTTTCAGCAAAGGCTCAATCAGTAGCGGATACTTTGTCAACCGCTGTGTGACAAACAATATGCACTCTGGAATGCCCTTCTTTTTGAGCAAGGGATTCTGCAGACAGTGCTTGTACCACTCTGCAAAGCTCGGTTCCGAGAGGCATTGCTTGAACTGTTCCAAAGCACTGCGGTGGTTCGCACAGAACTCGCCGTAGGCCAAGCGCAGACACTGCGCCTGCTCCAGCGAGAAGAACTCGAGTAGGATATCCGCAATGCTATCCACGAGGAGATGTTCGCGCTGCTTCTGCCGCAGCTGACGCAGGAAGCACGTGTGCAGCTCTGTTAGCTGCTGGAGCCGGGGAAACATGCTGTGCGTATTAAGCGCTGGGAAATACCGCTCCATGCTCTCAACGAAGACCTTACGCATTACAATCAACGTTTGGCAGTGATGCTTCTCGGTCATGATGAACTCGTAAATGTGCTCCTGCCGCTTGATTTGGAGTTCCTTGAGCGTTTTTAGCTGCTCCTTGGGCACATTTGGCGTCCAGGAGTCGGGCTCTTGCAACACAATGCCTAATACTGGATCGGCACCCAAATCCTGAGCCTCGATTGGCGGCTCATTAAGGAATTGCAGCTCGGCGGCACGAATCAACGGTTGTTGATCCTCTTGCTCCTGCATCTGATGATGCTGTTGATAATGCTGCTGGTGCAAACTCTCGGAGCCATCACAATAGTCCTGACCTGCTGACAGTTTCTTACGTTCCAGATGAGTTTCCATGTCGGTTAGCTGAACGCCACCTACCAACGACTTCGTCTTAGCCTTTGGCTTTTTTTTGCGAAAGAATAGGGAGCCACGTTTTGGACGTTTCTCTACGTGATCATAAACCTCGATCTTGGCATGTGAGCGCAACAAAGTCTGATTCTCATCCTCGCTATCTGTGAGATGCCGCGCGATCGTTTTGATGTCCTCCTTGGCAATGATCGAAGAGGTTGAGATGCTCTTCTGCAATGGTATTCGGCTAATTATCTCCGTGGCTAAGCTTCTTTTGGCCGCAATGCGCTCGAAATCCCGTGCCAGCTCCGCCTCATTCAGAGAATGAGTTGAAATGCCTGCGAATGAAGATTTTGTAATGCGTGAAAAAACTTATGGAATTGCTAAGTGAAAATCGAGTCAAATAACTAAAAGAGGTAAATACGTCTGAGTCTTGGACTCAGGTACTAGGCACTGATAACGAGCACTGTGAGGCTTTTGTGGAATTTCTTATCGTAATCGAAACTGAACACTACTTAGAGCCAGACCAATGGGGCATATTAGCGCGAAAGAAGCGTGCGAATATCGAACGAATGCACAAATGAATTAGAGAAGCAGAAAGACAGTTGCTATATTAATTATTGATTCGTAAGGCCAACCAACTACCCACTGCTTAGAAATGATTCCATGGTCATTCTATATTATTATATTCTATATTATTATATATTATATCTATATATTCTATAACAGACTCTTTAGCTCTAAATTTATTATTTAATTTGAACAAATGGAATATCTTAAAGTTCTTATCATATCTTAAGCCATTCGCATATTTACGTAGTCTTCAATTTAATGGGAGTCAAAACCCAACCCACGAATAATTTTAGAGATATTACGCCATAAAGCGGCAAGGGGACAAATAAATTAAATTTTGACAAATCTAAAGATATTCTACAGTACACATGTACTCCTGTATGTAGGGAAGCTCTTACCGCCAGTGCTATTCCTAGCTGATCGCCTTCGCTGCTCGGTCACGCGGATGGTCTCTTGTTCCTCGCTGTCCAGACTGGACAGGCTGACGCTCTTGTTGGTGCAATCCCCCGCCGCACTGCCATCATCCGCCGCCGTCCAGGATTTCCGTCGATCCGTGTGCAGGAGTAGGCATTGCTGTGGAGCTGCCGACCACATGACGCCCATGTTGTTGATGCCAACGGTGCCGTTGGCATTACCGGTGCCTCCCGTATTGCTGAGATCAGGCAGCGAGGCGCTGAGTATCGCCGCATTGAGCAGGCCATAGCTATTGGCCAGACCATCCTGCTGGTTGTGGCTGGAGGAGTTCTTCATCTGCTGCACTGTTTCGCGTATGTTCTGCAGCTGGCTTAAGGTGTCTTCGAAGATGTTGTTATACTTGGAGGCCGAGGCAGGACTGTGAGGTGTCACATTGATCGTAGGTATCATGTTGTTGTTGTTGCTGTGGTGTGATATGCTGTTAGTAATGTTGTTGTTATTGCCAGGGAGCGTCACAGCTGGGGCAGGTGCATTAATAACTGGTATGCAATAATTTTGACTCTCCACTGTAACGCGAGGAGCAGAATGCAAAATCTTTGCTGTTGGAGCAGCAGGTGCAGCTGGAGAAGCTGACACGTCTCCAACTCCGTTGCTGTTGCAATTGGAGTTTAGAAAATCGGTGACCACATCATTATCGCTGTCATTGTCGTCGGCGTTGTTGCTGCTGCTGCTGGCGGCAACGGCGAGGGAAGCGGCAGCGGCTTTGGCGGCGACTGCAGCATTCTGCGTATTTTCCATACTACGTGTAGCCTAGGTTTTGGTATTTTTCTTTATTTAATTTTTTAGTATTTTCTTGACTGCTTCACTTGTTGTTGGGCTGTTTGTAGAAAAAAGAAAGTTTAGTACGCAACACCTACGCACACACGCACACACAGAAACACAATCAACGCTTGCAGTTTTTGCCTTTTTTTTTGACTATTATTGATTTTCTCACGCACACATTCACAAACAGAATAACTCACCCGCCTTGTTGCGCGTTCTAATTGTTGCGCCTTTGCCAAGCAAGGACGTGCACAACTTCAACAGCGTCGCAACACCGTCCTTGTACACACAAATACAGAAAAACAAGTGGAACAAACAACAGCTACAACAACCACAAGAACAACGAAACCTCAGTGCACAATAGGGTAGGCGAAACGTTATTTTCGGCGGAAAGTTATTGGGTCGTTTTTTTTATAAAAAAGTAAAAGAAGTTACAATTTAATTAAATTTTAAATAATTATACAATATTTGAGACACATATTTTCGCTGGTATAGAGTCGGTTCAAACGACTCAGTTAACTAAACCCACTGTTAAAAGACACCTAGTCCCCCAATCGTGAACTAAACCCACTGTTAAAAGACACCTAGTCCCTCAATCGTGAATCGTGAACTAAACCAATGCACTGCTGTAAAATGACTAGCTCATCTGGTTCTTTTTTCTGTTTTCGATTTAACAGAATATGGGCCTGTTATTAGCCACCCACGATTGAGGGACTAGCAGGTTACGCAAATACCCCTGTTATTTTAACAGTGAAACGTCACAGACATGTCAAAAGTTGGCGCGCGTTTAAATTTTGTATGAAAATCCAGCAATTTTGACACTGTTATCTGTCTTGCAGCCAGAAGCCAAAATAAAACTTGCAACGCTTCTAATTACAAGATCTATATAGATTCAAGAATCGGACAATATAAGGTTTACTACTTTTACTACTACTTTTCATTCATGAATACCGTTTTTAAGCTGTTATTGCTCACAGACTCCATGGCGATTGAGTGATGTTCGTTGACTGCCGTGACATTCTTGTTGAGTAACTTAAATTTTATTTTCCAAAGTTTAAATGTACTAAACAAAATAGTATTAAAAGGTATTTTTAACTTTTCGGTTGATTAATTGATAATTTATAGTTGGTAATATCATCAAAATTCCACACACGCGCATACTAAATTTGAACATGAGTTATCTGTGACGTCACAGAGAGCTGTTAGTTAACATTAAAAGTAACGGAACAATTCTTTGCATAACCTGGTGTCTTTTAACAGTGTTAGCCACCCAGCATTTCTGAGTTTAACAGAGCATAAGTAGTCTTAAAAGATTCGCGCGACGATTGAAAATAGTCATATTTGCGCTCATTTTCTGATCATAAAAGACTGTTCTGTCAGGAGATAATGATACCCTAGCTGCGACTCTTTTTGATAAGTCGCATAAGACTCTTTTTTTTAATCATAAAAGAGTCTTCCACGAGTCATAATTTAATCATTTGTGACTCATATTCGAATGAAATTTTCAATAATTTGCGACGAAAATAATTTTTTTATTAATATAATTTTGATTTACTATATATATATTATTTTAAAAATAGCAACAAAAAAAGTAAATAGATATTCAAAACAAAACATAGAAATTCAAAACAAAAAATAACAAAAACAGTAATAGAAATTCATAACATTTAACATAAATAATTGAATTAATGTACATAGATAATAACAAAAATATTTACAATATTATTTACATGTATGTTTTGTATTACTCTAAACGCCAACGCTTCGCCAGCCTGTCATTGGCATGGACAAAATGCTTTTGTAGCACCGTATTCAAATCTTTGTCCGTGCATTTATATTTTTCATTAGTAATATCTAAAAGGGAAAATATTAATTAATAAAAAATATTTTAAATATTTTCCAAAATAATACATACTCTTTATTACGGCTACAATGTAGCACCTTTCTGTTTAATTTTCGTCCCCTTCCAGCTGTATTCGGAAGCTACCTTCTCCGAAAAAAACTTTTCTGATCGCAGCTCTAATAAATTGCGTGGGCCCATCATCTCCAACTTGCACTTTCACGATCGAATGACCAAATTTGCACATTTCGGCATGTGCTTAAGAAAAAGTGCCGTTTAACTTAGATCTAAGCTTAGATAAGAATCGCTTTTGGATCAGCCAAGCAAGCAGAATATGAGTGCATAGTAACAAAGCAAACCCAAGCAATGATCATATTTTAATCACCTGCATGCTCATTAGGCGATTGCTTTGCATTTCGTTTTTGTATTTCAAACCAATTATACTTTGAGCATATGGAAGGGTCATTTATGGTCTTCTTTCGATCGCCCAGGAGATTAGTCGTTTTTTAATCGTCAAGGGGACTCAAAAAAGACTCATCAAGACGATTTCTGTTAAAACAGTCTTCCAAATGTTCTTAAAACAAGGCGTCGATGGTTTATTTAAAATGTATCGAAATTAACTTCATATTTTAAAACGCGTCAACCATTTATAATATCTGACGTGAGGAAACAAATATTAATGTATATATACGTTTATCAGTTTTTATGATCGAAATTAAAATTGTACAGCTGATATGGTTACTTAACAGAAAAATACCACACGACGAATTATATTGAACCATCATTGAGTGATATTAGGTTACGCAGGTGAATTTTCTAGTTAACAGTGTGACGTCACTTGCCTATAAATTATGTGCCCAAGCGAATTTGCGCGATAGAAGAATGAAGCAACTTGACACTGTTATCTATTTTAAAGCCAGTTTACAAAGTAGCAACGTATATTAAAATTTATTTTTATTTCAGCCATTTTCTATTCCGTCCTTTTTCTAGTTTTAATACGAACCTATAATGTTTGAATAAATTTGAATACATAGGTTATTCTTATGTTAAATACTTAGTCAACTCTGTATATTAACCATTAATATATTATCCATTTGGAGAGGCCTCACAGCTCATGCAACTACCTACTAATTTTTTATTTTTTTATTATTATGTATATAAAATATATTAATGACCATTTTGTACGAAATACTTTATTTTTGTTTCTTTGGAGCGATCCTGCCCAAAAGGCAGAACAGAGATCAAGCGGAAAATCTGACGTCACAGCAGAACTGTTAGTTAACAGTAATACCCACGGAACTGCTCTTCGCATAAACTTAAGTATTTTAACAGTGCTATAGAAAGTACGAATTTGAACGTTTTTCTACACTAAGCGTGCGACAATTGCAAGCGAGAAGAGGCAATAAGGAGAAAGAACATTTTTTAGCTAGTTTACAAATTGGCAAATTTTTAGTTAAATATATACGTTACCATTCGGTGCATATCATTTAGGCTTCAATCCCACAGCCAGCCATGCAGGTGAGTCTTCTAATCTGCAGGCAAGCACTTCAATAAAATGCAGCGAACTGTCGATAAACGAAACGTTGGCGAAAGGGACACGCAATCAAATTTTGTTTATGTTCTTTTCTCGTTTTATTTTCTGTTATTTCGTTTTCTAGTGGACGGTGATGTTCGCGCTGCTTGCCATCAGCAGCGTCGTCGTCATTGTTGATTGCTTTTATGTGCCCGGCGTGGCACCCGTTGAGTTTGTGCGTGGACAAAAAATCGATGTAAAAGCGGTCAAAATGACCAGCAGCCGAACCCAGCTCCCCTATCAGTATTACTCACTGCGTTTCTGCTATCCCAAGAATGGAACCCTGATCTTCAAATCAGAGAATCTGGGCGAGGTTCTGCGTGGTGATCGCATAGTGAACACACCCTACGAGGTACAAATGGCTGAGGACGTGAATTGCAAGCTGCTCTGCAATAAAAAGGATTTACCCATGACCTGGAGCAAAGAGGATTCGGCAATGGTCGCTGAGCGCATACAGCACGAGTATTTTGTCCATTTACTAGTCGACAACTTGCCGGTAGCGACGCGCATTGTCAGTGCCACAAATCCCTCTGAAGTGACGTACGAGCATGGTTATCGATTGGGGCACGTGGATGGCGATAAGATGTACATTAACAACCATCTAAAGTTCATCCTCTCCTACCACATGTACACGAAGGACAAATATCGTGTGGTAGGGTTTGAAGTAATAACAGGGTCCGTCAGCCACAAGGAGCTCAAATTTGAGGGCGATAGCTGCAATTTCCCTGACAGTCCGAGTCCACAGCTAGTTAATCCATCGGGCGAGACGCAGGTCTACTTCACGTACTCTGTTGTGTGGAAGGAGTCAAAGGTTAGCTGGGCCTCACGCTGGGACATTTATTTGGGCATGCGCGATGTGCAAATCCATTGGTTTAGCATCATCAATTCGCTGGTCGTCGTCTTCTTCCTGTCTGGTATACTTACCATGATCATGATACGCACATTGCGACGGGATATTGCTCGCTATAATACGGATGATAACATCGAGGATACGCTTGAGGAGACCGGCTGGAAGCTGGTCCATGGCGACGTCTTCCGACCGCCCAAGAATACGCGTCTCTTCTCTGCTATCATTGGTAGCGGCATTCAGATCTTTTTCATGGCCATGATTACCATCTTTTTTGCCATGCTCGGCATGTTGTCGCCTTCGTCACGTGGTGCTCTCATGACGTCCGGCATTTTTATGTACGTTTTCATGGGAACCATTGCCGGCTACTATGCAGCACGTCTCTATAAAACAATGAAGGGACGGGAATGGAAGCGAGCTGCTTTCTTAACTGCCACACTCTATCCGGGCATTGTCTTTGGGTGAGTTTGGTCTTTATTTAATAAATAGAAATCTACTAAAATGTATATTGATATTCTCTACAGCACGGGATTCATTTTGAACTTTTTCATTTGGGATAAATCCTCGAGTGGGGCTGTGCCTTTTACCACGATGATATCGCTGTTGCTGCTATGGTTCGGCATATCGGTGCCACTCGTTTATCTAGGATTCTATCTGGGCTATCGCAAGCAACCGTATCAGCATCCTGTACGAACGAATATGATACCACGCCAGGTGCCCATGCAGCATTGGTATATGAATGCAGCTTTGAGGTCTGTTAGCTACTCCTAATCGCCGAAGATAATCATAACTGATCTTCTCTCCATTGCAGCACCTTAATGGCTGGTATCTTGCCATTTGGCGCCGTGTTCATCGAACTGTTCTTTGTCTTCACGGCAATTTGGCAGAATCAATTTTATTACTTGTTTGGCTTCCTGTTTTTGGTGTTTTGTATTCTAGTTGTTAGCTGCGCGCAGATCTCCATTGTTATGACCTACTTTCAGCTGTGTGGCGAGGTATATGCCACATAAAAAGAGTCAACTGCATAATATGATTTGTTAACTTTATTATCTTGCAGGATTATCGCTGGTGGTGGCGCAGCTTCATTGTCTCTGGTGGCTCGGCTGTGTATGTGCTTTTCTATAGCATATTTTACTTTTTTACCAAGCTGGAGATTACAGAATTTATACCCACGCTGCTTTATTTGGGCTACACAGGTGCGTCACCCTTGTATAGATTTAATAGTGCCATTTGTTAATCATTTTTTTATTTGTATTAGGCTTAATGGTGCTAACATTTTGGCTATTGACAGGCTCCATTGGTTTCTTTGCTGCCTATGTTTTCATATTAAAAATCTATGGTGCCGTAAAAATAGATTAGAACATCCACAATCTGGCACACAATGCTGTACACCAAACTATCCCTGCAATATCATTTGATCGTAATACTTATTGCCTATAATATAATATTTATATACATTTATATATATATATATATATATATATATATATATATATATATATATATATATATATATATATATATGAAAGAGTCCACAAAATACGGCCATGTGTAAAATCTTGTTTAAGCTATTTAGCCCTCAACTCTCTCAACTAAGTGTGCTATAAGTTTACTTTATATCTTCTGCTGCGCTGCTTTAATTAACGACAAAAACACCGATTTAGAATCTTTCTACGAGTTAACGGCCGTCGCTCAATTTTCGAGTGCATTGCGTTAGGTTACATTCTAGAAACGCCTAATTTATATATGTATTGTAAAAACAAAAACCTAATCGTAAGATAAAACCAAGAAGAAATCTAATAAATGTAAGCTAAGTATAGATGGCGACCAAGTGATTAATCTAAAATTATTTGACTAAGAAATATCCGAGGTAATGTTAATCTCCAACGCTACAAACCTGTGTCTGTTAACCTTATAAAAACGGACTTTACCTGTGCAAACAACGCCTAAGTAAAAGTCACTCACATTCCCTCGAATGATAACGGAATCATATCACAACAATTATTATTATTAGTTTTTATTGTAAGAGGCCAGAAAACACCGGGTTTTTTATACATATATAGATAATTGAAAATGGAAAGATAGAAAGTAACTCTAATTGTATTCTGTTAGCTCGAAAAATGATCATAACATTATTGTTAAACTTTAACATACCTAATATATCTAAATTATATGAAATATTTGATCACTTTTTCTTGCTAACATATTTGATGTTCGCACATAATAACCGTTTTATTATGACCTTGCAGAAGTTTATATATTTAGGTTTTTGTGGCATTGCACTTTAAGGTTAAAGTGTGTAGAACTTTGATTTGATGCACGTGTAGGTCATAAAAAGGGGTTTATCACCCGCTGAACATTTTATTTACTATATCCAAAGGCGTGTTCTGTTCGATTTAAAGCAACAGCTGCTTGAACATATGTGTAGTTTCTGGATTGAGCTTTCCAGATATATATTTTTTTTAATAATTAAAATTATTGTGTAGCACATTAGTATCGACATATATATCTGGACAGTGGGATAGAGTAAGCCAAAGGGGCTGGTTGTACACATTCGTAGGCTGTGGTCTTATTAATATAAAATGTTGAAAATAATAATAATACTATTGTATCTTGTAGTTGTTGGTATTCAGCAAGCGATAGCAGGCAGAAAGCGTTTTAACAAAGTGAGTCGTACCTTTTATATGCAATACTAACTATTAATACATATGTATATTTATCCCCTTTCAATAGCCAAGCGATACTTCAGATAAACAAAGTGTCGTTGGGAACATCAGCTATGCGTTGTACAGCATGGCTGAAACAGTTTTTCCTCGCTGGTCGCCCTCAAAAGATCGAATAACATAATTAACTGTATTAATAAATGTATATATATGAATTTGATCTATATATATGAATTTAGTTAATTCTTTTCATGTTTGTCTTCGAATATATTGACATACTGCAAAGTAAATGTTAATTTATTTAACTTTTTATTTCATTTTTAGTATTTTACACAGAGCTGATTTTAAAACTAGGCTATAAAATATCTATAGATCGTATCGTATCGTATACACATGTACACTAACTATGTGAGGCTAATGCTAATTTAGTTTAGTTTAGTTAATGCACAATTTAATTTTATTATTTTAAGTAATATTAGTTATGTTGGGGACGACACGAACCGCTTTCTCAATGTGAGCATTTAACATAGTTCTGCTTGTGCAGGACTACCAATTTATGTTTTTTATTTGTGAGTCTCAATATTGCGCTAGTTATAGGGATAGTAACTTAAAGTATACACTTATCAACTGACAAAGTGCTCCTAATTCTTTCTGACTTTTCTGCTTACTTTGTGGACGATCTCATTTAATGGTGTGCGAATCGGTTTACCTCAGCGGGTTCCGATTCCTTAAACGCTAGCGATTCCGTTTGGTCTTACGGCTGACATTTCCTTCGATGATGATCTGAATAGACATAGTTAAAGAGTCATTTAATTAAGATTTTACGCAATCATTTAAGTTTTCTTTGTGGTTTTTTCTTAGGCAGAACCAAATTATAGGGGCACTTAAATTGCTGTGGGCGTGGGTTGCAGCGCATTAAATACTATCGCTATGCATATCATATATTCATGTACCTGTAGTATCTGACTGGCCTCGAAGCAGGTGCCGGGAAGCAGTATGACTGGAGAGCTGACATTCCCAGCCTCTACGCACAACATGTTGGGAAACTCGTCGTCGCCAAAGTCGCTCATTTCTCGCGATCGATCTATCCATGGATTCCAAATAACTGCAATAACCCCCAAAGTGTTGTAATTATAAGTATTACAAATTTAGATTTAACAACCTGTTGATAGACATTTTATAAAGAATGTTACGATTGATGAATAATACTCTATGTTAACTTGACACTGTGTATTACGATCTTAGAATTAGGTAGTCAAAGAAGGTGTAGTATGTGGGGCTCTTTGCGTTAGGCTATAGTTGCCTTTAGGTTAGCAATCATAGGAAATGTTTGCTTCTATCATTGCTGTTGTTTAGGGTAGATTATTTATGTACCTTCTAGGGATATTAAATATGTATAAATAATGTTGGTAAGAACTGGTATTAAACATGACGGTATTTCAGCGGGGTTGACCATTTTGAGCTGACTTACTTTGTTACATTTAATTTGAATTCTTTTGAAGAATTTTCAAGAGCTCTACGTAAGTTCGCGACAAAATTTAAAGAGAGATAGGGGAAGAAATCAATAATGAGCCTCCACTAACAGAACGGTTAGTTAACATTAAAGTAACATACAGTAACCCTAAACAGATTGCATTCATTTAAATTTTTCTTCTAATTTCTAAAACAAAAACTTGAAAAGTTTTTGCTCTTTGCGGAAGCTATAGTCTTTTAACAGGGCACCTTAACATTGGACTTTATTTTTAGTGCAATTCAGCAATGTCGTGTGCAACTAACACTTAGAGAGTTGGCTTAGTCCAACTCACCTGTGTCTGGAAAATTGTATTTGTGTAGCCTCATCTTACGCCCGGACACTACATTCGTTATCACATGCTCCTGCGGCGTATGCTGGTAGATACGATCTGTCCACTCGTTAACGGTGACTACCTCGCGACCCTCCTGAGGGCAATGCATAAATATTAAATATTTATCATATATAAGAGGCCAGATACAGCCTTACCTGATAGAGCGCGCCCTCGCGTGTTTTGTCTATAAAGTGGCAGCCCTGCAGCCCAGTGATCTGACAGCGTCGAACATCCGGAACTTTCAGATAGGTGTGCAGCAGCATATTGAATGTGAAGCTCAGATCTTTGCTAGGATTGTAGACGCCGATGTGGAAATGAAGCTCCTTTTCACGCAGTATCAAGCGATAGGTGATGCGAAATCTGAGCATTACATCAAAATTATTCAAGTTCAAATGGCAGACATGCGAGCTACCTACTGATAGTTCCATATAGAGCGCGTAAACTCGTTGTCCATCAGCGAAAATATTGCCTCCACATCGCCATTGTGCAATCGCTCTGGAGCTCGGTCCAAATGCCAGCGTGTGATTCTTGCAAAGCCATGCTGTGGACCAAAGGACCAGGCTCCAAATTGTGCTATAATTTTAAAGGAATACTCAGACTTATAAGGTATAACATATACACTGCGCGTCATCAGGTTAGCTCCCCCCTTTACACTCATTTTCTTTTCGTATTTTCTCTTTGCCTATTGCACGTATCTTCTTTGTTTTTGTTTTGATTATGTTACCACCATATGCGATCTCTCTCATAATGAAACAAAGCGCGGGAGAAGAACCGTTATGTTACAATTTCTATTAAAGCTATTTTCGCAAAGAATGTGTGCACTTATTTTGCGTCATCAGACTAGCGCCGCCAAATGCAATTTTAGTTATCTCGCTTATTTTGGCAGTTACAGTCACCAATTTTTTTTTGAAGCTCAATCGATTCAATATCTTTTAATAAATGTGCCCTATGGGTAAAGGAACAGTTTTATCTTTGGTTGAAAAATCAAAGATTGAGGCATACTTTTCATCTGGACTGTTCTACCATAAAATTGCTGAAAATACGGGAAGACACAGACAACCAATTGATAATTTTCTTAAAAATAAGGAAAGCTATGGAAAAAACTACAAAGGCAGCAATAATCAAGTGATTCCACAAGCAGATAGAAGAGCAATACTTCGGGAAACTTCAAATTCACACGAGTCGACCACCAAGACTAGGGAAAACACAGGTGTTAGGGCAAGCTTATCAACGGTCCAAAGAGTAATCAAGAAAGCTAATTTCTTAAAAAAAACTGAAATTAAAAAAAAAACCTCAACTCACTATGCTGAGAAAAGAAATACCCAATGGCGGTATGTTGTCTTTTCAGATGAAAAAAATTTAATTTGGAAGGACCTGATGGTTATAACTATTATTTCCATGATCTACGCAAAGAAGAACATCCCTTGGATCGATTGCATAGCTAGGTGGGAGGGGTTATGGTGTGGGGAGCATTGTCATACTACGGCACTTGCGAGCTGCAATTTTTGACATCGCGCATGAACGCACATGACTACAACAACGTGTTGAAAACGGCTTTTCCGCATTTCCAAAACATTTTCCAAAACCTGCAATGAGCTTTTCAGCATGATAATGCTTCAATTCACATTTCTCGATCCGTGAAGTCATGGATTCAGGGTCAAAAAGTTGATCTCATGGAGTGACCACCATATTCACCCGACCTTAATATCACTGAAAACGTCTGGGAATGGTTGGTCAGGAAAATGTATGCGTCCGGAAAGCAGTATAGTACAAAGACAGTGTTAGTCGAAGGAATCAAACGCGCTTGGTCAACCATTTCATTGAATTATATTCAAAAACTTTATAATTCAATTCCCAATCGAATTTTTGAAGTAATTTTTAACAAAGGCGGGACTACGCACTACTAATATTTCTTAAAAACGATAAAATTGAATATACAGGTGTTATAAATTACCATTATACGCCTACAACTTAATTAAATTGAATTTAACCCAGGGGGCGCTAACCTGATGACCAAATTTTTGTTACATTTTTTTTGTATCTTTCCGATAAACATTTATTAAAAAATATTCCTTAAAGCTACAGAAGCCACTATTGATTTATTTTAAAGAGAAATGAATGTAGCATAATATAAAAAAAAAATTAAAGCTGGAGCTCTGATGGTTTAGATTTTATTGAGGATTGATGGTAAAAGTAAAGGGGGCGCTAACCTGATGACGCGCAGTGTATACATATAAATATACTGCTCTTACGAAAAACAAAGGGTATGCCTCCACGTATAGCCTTTTTGCCGTCAAATGATGCCAACTTGCTGAAAGTGCAAATGAAATGTAGTTATATTATAAGTATATTCATATGTATTGTATATATGTATTTGATTATATGTATAGTTAAACTACCCCTAGTACAAGCTTAGAGTCATGTATGTATTTCTTTAAAAGTTTATTTTAGCTAGCAACAACCCGATCCACAAGATGTACAGTAACTCATTTCCGAATTCCTGTTAGGGTTTGCAGAAAACAGTTTGTTCATTAGCCACGCCCCCAAATGGTGGTATTTATATGGACTTCATCAATATATATTCGAAATTTATCTAACTTCTAGAGAGGCTTTCTCAATGACAATATGCGTTTATCACTGTGGTTGCTTTCAGACTCAGCCCTAAGCAGACTGCAATCATTTGCATTCTTTTGCTAATTCTTAGTGAACAACTTATAGATTCTGATTAAGGTTAAAGCCTTTAATTTGACTGCCAATCCTAAAACTAAAACTTAAATTATTTTTTGTTCCTGTTGACTACTGCGCAGATATCCAGCTTCCAGAGCTGACAAAACATCTTTGAAGAGTTGGGGCATAAAAACGCGCGCAGACATTCAGAAATTTCAGAATCTCCTGCTTGAGCTGCGGATGGGCGAAAAAAAGTGTCTGGCAATTGGCGTTTGGCTGGCAGCTTTTTGCTAAATGATTCAGTTGGCCCTTTTAGGTTTTTTGCGTGCGCTAATATGCCGACGCATCCATCAACCGGGCTGCCCCTGCGTCTTTGTTAGCTCCAAGAACCTGGAGAGGCAATTGTGTCATTAATATTGTCAGGTTGTTGGCCGTGCAACGTGCAGCGGATCAGTGTGTGCAGCATTTTGTGGAATTCATCCGAGTGGCATTTATTGTGGCAGCTCTTTAAGCATTAGCTACTGAGCTGCCTGCTTTGATTTCTGTTTTAGTTTACCCAATCCTCCACTCCCCCACTCTCTCTCAGTCGGCCTCCCTCTTCCTTTCCCTGTCTCTCTATCCATCCTTACCAGCTACCAGTTGTTGCCACACGTAGAGCTCCTTTTGGCCCGCATACTCGGAAAAAAAGTGTCCCTGGTTTTTTGTGGCACAAAACTCAACTTCAACTCAGCTCGCAGCGGTTTTTGTGTGAGTTCTTCGCCGCTGTTGCTGGGTTTCCAAATGCCAATGAACAAAACAAAAAACAAAACAGTGATATAAAAAAATTAACAAAAAAAGTCGACGCAATGTGTAACGAACATTCGGACAAACAGACGAAAATGTTGAGAAAAACTTGAAAGCTAAGCAAAGAAAATGTTACGTGGCAAAAAAAAACGTGCAAATGTTGTTGTCACACTGTCAGTACACCCTGTAACTATTATAGGGCGTGCGATTCCTATTTTGTTCCTTTGGTATTTTTCATACAACTACAAACAAAGGAGAGCCTCAAAACTTGTTTAAATTATATTATAGATTAAATGCTGAAATTCCCTTTAAAATCTTTCAAAATCAGGTAAAGGCCCTTTTGACCTGATGCGTGTAAGGTATTTAAAAAGTGGCAAGCCTCCGCAGCAACTGCTGCCAAGACTGCCTAGACCGCCAAGACGCCACAATTCGACATTTTGGGCCACTGTGCAAGCCGATGCACAGTGTACAAGGCACATCATGTAGTCGTAGTCGGGATTTATCGATCTAGATGCCGCGCCAAAAAACTCCATTCATAAAAACCATCACATTGTTTCCTTGTTGTTGTTGTTGTCGTCGTCGTTGTCGTTGCATTCGTTAGAGCAGGACAGCGCAAGTAGCAAGAAAGCGGCCCTCAAAGCTGCCCATCCCGCAGAATACGACCTGTGCATGTGCAGCACGCGCTCCCTTCGGCAAACTCTTGCACGCTCTCGCGCTCTCTCGTGCTGTGGCGCTCTGGCCTCTCTTTGGTCGGGTTTTTGTGCGTCTCTTTTTGATTCGTTTCATGTTTTTGTTGTCGTGTATCAACGAACACATTTTGCCGCCAAACGGAATGGCTAAGGCTGGCCAACTCCCATACTGCAGGGCATCCTTTGTGGCTAGCTTGCGTCCAAGTGTGCGTGTGCGTGTGCGTGTACCTGTGTGTGTGTGTGTGTGTGTGTGTGTGTGTGTGTGTGTGTGTTGGTCTGCGTTCGTCTGTTGAAAACTTTTGCCCAACACTTTTTTGGTTGCTCACCGTTAGTTACCGTAGACTTGCGTAAGTTGCTTCAAATTGAAACGGTTGACTGTGCGCTTTGGACTTAAAGCGGCCACTGCGGCGTATGCGTAATATTAAAAAAGGCTTACCTAACAAACAACTGCTCCTGATTATTAACACGCCAGGACACAACAGTAGCACCTATTAATAAATATAAACAAATAAATACAAAACATTTAGAGATATTGTTACCATTTTATTATCCGCATTTATCAATAAAAACATATACAAACATATGTTTACACGTACGCAGAAACTGTCGAAAACTTTTTTTAAGAGCAACTTATTAATGTTTTAGTAGTACATAAGGAAGTGGAAGACTGTCTATATATCCTACTCTATCTACTAAAAGTATCTACAGTGTCTGCTCAAGAGTACGTTAACAGTGCATTGTAATCACAATGGCCATTTGTTTATTTATGGCTGCCTTAACAGTTTAGGCTTAACATTTGCTAATTCCGTTCGAACACTGTTAAAAGATTCGGACTGACGAAATCGGGCCTCTGAATCCTTTAGGGTCTAACAAATTAAAAATATAATTACTTATATGTAAAGTACAAACTGAATCCCAATGTTGCCAGCTATGACGCACACACACACTCACACACACATACGCACGCGCCTAACCCACTAAACCTGCCAGCTGGAGGCAACGAGAGAGAGACTTCCAGCTCCAATAGCCATTCGACTATTGGGTGGGTGCAACACAACTGCGTGTGGGTGTACATGTATGTGTATCTCCATATATGTTTCCATATATGTGTGTCTCTATATATATGTGTTTCTAGCCGTAAGCCTGCCTCCGTCTAAGCTACGTTTAACGCTGCAGAATTCAAGTTGTAGAAAAAAAATATATACATATATATAAAGCAAACGGAAATCAAAAGTCTAGCATAAAGTTTAAAGTTTGACTCGACTTGAAACCAAAAAACCTGGCCGCCAGTTGGATCGCATTTTGTGGTGGAATATGTGTGTCTGGCTGCGGCTCAAAAACCGCGTCGCAAAACGCAACGTGGGCAGAGCGAACGAGTCGTCGTAATTGTTGAAAGTGCGCTCTGTACATAGAAGTATGTACCTACATATATGTGTATATAAACATATATAACGCCTAATCGAAATGTGTTGCGAGTAGGTGACAGACATTACGATCATTCAGCATACACAAGGAAATAGGGAGAGGGAGAGAGGGGGTAGAGAGAGAAAGAGAGGAGAGAGCGAAAGAGAGTGGAGCATAGATGGATGATTGTCACAACGCTGATAAGATAGTAGGATAGCCACTTGAGCAGGCTACGCTGCCTATTTTGTAATGGGTGCAAAGTAAAGTTAATGCAATCTATTTGCAAGGTTAACTGGGTTACAAATATATTCGTACACTGCGCGAAAGGGAATGTGCTGTCGAGATCGAGATAGAACTCCTGATTTGTAAACTTTAAACCGAACAACTTTCACAGATAAGTTTTTATGTACCGAAAAACTGGTTAACTAGAACTTTGCATTGAAATAAAGTTTAATTGAATTTTAAGCAAACCCGAGCAGTTTCTCGCTGTGTATTAAAGCTCTGATAACCTCTATGGGTTGCATAAATTGTTGACGCAGCTCAACTCTATAAAATGAAAGTCCATAAAGCGATTAACAAAAACAAAATAAATAAATTATAAAAAAAAATATTGCTAATCATGCGCTAAAAATAACGCCAACGATTTTTTCAAGAGCTCCGAAGCACCGAAAAACTGAAGATATATTAATTGCGAATTATTGTTGTATTATGTTTTGGTAAATTATGATTAATTATGCACACACACACAGCCAAACTTACCATGTAAGTTGATTGTGCATGTCGTGTTATTGCCACGATCCAATACAACAACACTGGTGGCTGCCACAGCAGCCGCAGTCGTGGCCATTTTGTTTAAGCGTAACGGTTCTTTAAGCTCGACTGTTCTTCCTTGGTAATGGTTGCAACTGAAGCGCCCTCTATGGTCGATTACAATTCTAGCTCAGAATATATCAGTTGATCTTTTTCAAAATCGGCTTTGGGTGTGTATTTTTTATGTATTTGTGCTATTTTTTTTATTTTACAAGGCTGTTGAACACAAAACACAATGCTAATTTTAACTTAAAAATGTTTGCTCTATTGTTATTTATTTATTACACATAACAGTTAATATAATTGCGAGAAATTTATTCTGCAAAATAATCCAGAGCCAACGGTGCTCACACATTCACACACATACACACTCTGGCACAATAAACGCAAAAGGCGGCCTCACTAGCGCGTACATTCAAACACACACATACAGAGCTCAGCTTGAGTTTTTGTCAATGAATAAATACGTAAGGAAAAAACTTGTGCAAAAAACGTTTCGATTCAAAGTGTCGCAATCCGTACGTATGTTGTTGCGCCTGCAAGCGCCCGATTGAAACTAAAAGCTTGAAACACTCAAACAGCTGATACGGCTTGGCGCAAAACACTGTTAAAAGACACCAGGTTATGCACACTGTTAAAAGACACCAGGTTATGCAAAGAAATGTTCCGTTACTTTTAATGTTAACTAACAGCTCTCTGTGACGTCACAGATAACTCATGTTAAAATTTGGTATGCGCGAGTGTGGAATTTTGATGATATTACTAACTATAAATTATCAATTAATCAACCGAAAAGTTAAAAATACCTTTTAATACTATTTTTTTTAGTACATTTAAACTTTGGAAAATAAAATTTAAGTTACTCAACAAGAATGTCACGGCAGTCAACGAACATCACTCAATCGCCATGGAGTCTGTGAGCAATAACAGCTTAAAAACGGTATTCATGAATGAAAAGTAGTAGTAAAAGTAGTAACCCTTATATTGTCCGATTCTTTAATCTATATAGAACTTGTAATTAGAAGCGTTGCAAGTTTTATTTTGGCTTCTGGCTGCAAGACAGATAACAGTGTCAAAATTGTAGGATTTTCATACAAAATTTAAACGCGCGCCAACTTTTGACATGTCTGTGACGTTTCACTGTTAAAATAACAGGGGTATTTCGTAACCTGGTAGTCCCTCAATCGTGCCTGGTGTCTTTTAACAGTGCTCAATCGTGGGCGCAAAATCACGATTGATAGACTAGGTGTCTTTTAACAGTGGTTGAAACCAAAAAGCTCAAATTCAACAGCTGATTATAAAGGGCTTGTCATTTAATATCGATAGCTAGAGAACATCGTTGGTAAAACATTATCGATAATCGTCGCTATGTTGTTTTTGCACATCTCTATCAGAATATTGCTTCTTCTTTAATACGTGAATTTTTTTTTTGTATAGCAAGATAAAACTACGATTTGTATTACGACAATCATATAAAGCCCATGAAAATGCCGAAATTTTATAAAATTGAGATTAATCGTACCGAATGGGAGATTCCCGAAACGTACCAAAATCTCCAAGCTGTTGGACAGGGTGCCTACGGCCAGGTGTGCAAGGCCCTAGTGCGAGGTACTTCGACTAAGGTGGCTATTAAGAAATTAGCCCGTCCCTTTCAATCGGCAGTGCATGCGAAGCGCACATACCGCGAACTATGTCTACTGAAGCACATGGATCACGAGAATGTAATCGGATTACTGGATGTGTTCCATCCCGGCCAGCCAGCCGATTCGTTGGATCAGTTTCAGCAGGTCTACATGGTGACGCATCTAATGGACGCTGATCTAAATAATATTATACGCACGCAAAAGCTATCGGACGAGCATGTGCAATTTCTAGTCTATCAGATATTGCGTGGATTGAAGTATATTCACAGCGCTGGAGTCATTCATCGTGATTTGAAGCCTTCCAATTTAGCTGTAAACGAGGATTGCGAGCTGCGGATTTTAGATTTTGGACTGGCTAGACCCGCCGAGAGCGAGATGACGGGATATGTGGCAACGCGTTGGTATCGGGCGCCAGAAATTATGCTTAACTGGATGCACTACAATCAGACAGTGGATATTTGGTCCGTGGGCTGCATTATGGCTGAGTTATTAACGGGGCGCACCCTGTTTCCAGGCACCGACCACATACACCAGCTGAATCTAATCATGGAGGTGCTAGGCACACCGAATGATGAATTTATGAATAAGATCTCGTCGGAGAGCGCACGCACTTATATACGGTCGTTGCCCGTGATGCCGCGTCGAAATTTCCGTGACGTTTTCCGAGGGGCCAATCCACTAGCCATTGAATTGCTGGAAAAGATGTTGGAACTGGATGCGGAGAAGCGCATTACAGCCGAACAGGCACTTGAACACCCCTATATGGAGAAATGGCATGATCCCAATGATGAGGCCACATCAACGCTCTACGATCAAAGCTTTGAGGAGGATGAAAATACTGTGGAGAAATGGAAGGAGATGGTGTTTACCGAAGTGCGACGCTTTAAGCCGCCTCAGGCCTTTGCCGACCTCTTATCGCAGGCTCAATAACAAACAAACGAGATGCTATAAATTTAGTTATGTAGTTAATCAAGAGTCGTCCCCCAATTGTATTCATAAAACTTCGTCGTAATTGTTTTTAAAACGACAGTCGTCACAGCCTTAATATCCAGTTCAACTTTTTTGGTGTTGGTGTTTAACAATATATATATGTAAATGTATGTGTATACACTACTGTGTGCTCAGTGAGAGCTCCTTTAAACTACCTTGAACAACTAAAGGAGCTCTTTCACTGTTTAGACGTCTGTATTGTATAAATGTAAATGTATGTAAGTTTATGTACACGTCTGCAATACGTAGTCTATAGATGATATAGCCATAGAAGAGCTATAGCTCTGCATAAATAAAGAGAATGCTATTTTATTTACAACAGTTCAGTCAACAAAACCAAATGTAAAAACATGCAAATTTTTGTTCACTCTTAGTCAAGTTTTACAATAGTAGATCCTCGAGATAGCGCTCGAATTCCTGCTCTCTTGATGGTTGTTCCTTGCTTAGATCCAGCTGCTTGCTCCAAATGTCTACGTCCTCGGCTGTATTTGTTTTGCTTGTGGCCTGTTGTACTTCCTCTAACTCTTCGTCCTCCTTCGATAGATCCTTGGACTCTTCTTCGCTCTCTTGATTTAATTTGCGTTTCTTTTGCTTGCGGTCGGTATTGCGTTCCTCCTTAGCTCTGCGACGCTGCCGCTTGTGCTCTTTTTTTTTAGTTCGATAGTTAAGTTGTTCCGTATGCACAGGACAAAGGCGCAACTGCAAAATATGTGCATTAATAGTCGGCTCACGAAGTTCTTCGATGGGAACGTATTCAATGATCTCGACTATTTTGTCCACCTACCTTGACTAGTGCATTATGCGGAGCACCTAGCTCGATATACTTAAAATTTACCTCCCAACTGCGCAGGCCTTCGCGCTCGCCACAGTGTCGACTGCCACATTGGAATTGACCTAAGCCGGTGACCACTTCTTCTTCGGTGCGCCAGCGCAATGCGATTTTGTTCTCCTTGTAGCGCGTCAGATCGGCTATGCAATACTCTTTGAATAGCTTTCGATAATAGCGTAAGGCCAAACGCTGCTCCCAGCTCAATGTTCCAATGTCGGCTGCATTCTCCTCGTCCCAAAGAAAGCGGTGGTTTTCACGTATAACGTCAATATCCCGCTTATGCTTGCGCGATTCACCTTCAGCAGCAGAGGGCAGCACATAATGATTAAGTATATAATTGTGACGTTCCTTGTCCGTGAATCTATCAAAATTGATAGGAAATATTGATTTGCTGCTCATTTTCAGAAAATGTTGACTGTTGGCGGAAATCTATCGGATTATCGATAATATAGCACTGTTAGGTTACATAGCTGTTAATAAGTCAGTCACGCAAAGAGCAATTCGTTGTGACGTCACATAATAATGCTTATTTATACCCCTAACCATACAACACATAGACTGGACATCTGAACAAAATTGCTCGGCGCTCAGAATTTGAGTCGGAATCATTCTGCTTCGAGAAATCATTTTGCATGAGCATGGCAAATGCTGTCAAGAATTCGGCATACTCTTCACTCAGCAGCAAAGAAATGGAATGTCATCACGGCAAATTTCAATTATTGTGTGCTGCTGTTCAAGCGCTTCTAATTACAAGTTCTATATAGATTCAGTAGTCGGACAATATAGGGTTTTACTACTTTTCATTCATGAAAACCGTTTTTTTTTTTTTTAGCTGTTATTGCTTCATCACGATTGAGTGATGTCCGTTAACTGCCGCGACATTCTTGTTGAATAACTTAAAGTTCTTTTCCAAAGTTTAAATGTACCAAACAAAATAGTATTAAGATACAATTATATATATATATATATATATACAGAGCTGTCAAATTTTCCATTTGAATGGAAATGCAAAATGGGTTTTCAAAAGGTAAAACCCATTTTTAATTTCCATTCAAATGGAAAAGTTTAAATATACTTCTTAGCTTTAACGTTTATATTTACATTAGATGCTTCAGTAATATGTTTGTTTAAATCATTTTTGGTTATCAGTAAACTGTCACCGTATAAACTACTACTACGGCTTGGAAAGCCCTTCTTCACTGGGTTGGTCCACCCAAGTAAATAATGAGTCTATATCATCCTCATTATTGGAATCTGACATTTTCAAATATATCCAATATATCTAAGCCATCGTATTCCAATTCTAACAAATCTTCTTCGTCGTCCACAGGCCCCGGGCTGCGTTTTTAAGATAATTGTTGTTACAATTGAACACTGAAGTTTTCATTTTTAATTTTAACAAAATATTTAAACAACTTAGAATTGCGCTTATTTGCCGAAACTACGCGCGTATCAAATTTTGACATAAATAATCTGTGACGTCACACGGGGGCTGTTAGTTAACATTAAAAGCAACGGAACAATTTTTTGCATAACCTGGTCTTTTAACAGTGAATCACTAGGCGTAGTCACTGAGTATTTAAATAGTGACACAAAATAATATGGGCAATTTTATGAAATTTTACTTAAATTGTAATCAATTCTAACGTCACAAAAATACAACAATAACAATGGCATGTAGCCGTTCGTTATTTCTGGCGTTCTGGTGGAAAAACTGGCTTTATCTGAAATATTGCTGGACATCTCTAGTCATTATCTACGCGGTGTGGACGGGCGTACAATGGATGTATCTGCATTTGTCAAATAAATCAACTATAACTGAAGCCGAAGACTACGAGATCAAAGACCACGTAGGTACAACCCGTGTTTGTGGTAGCTGCAAATGCGTATTGCCCAGAGCACAAAGAAAGAGATTGTGAGCCGCAGTGCAATATGCTTGTTATTTTTGTATGTGATGATTAAAATGAGTGCACACACAGCCACGAGCATGTGTATGCATGTGTATGTCTTTAAGCAGAACTGTATGTAAACTTGTAATCTCAATTTCACTATCGAAAATTCACGTAGACACAGCTGACTGCGAATTGCAATGAAGAATATATGCAAATGTATTTGTGCCATCATATAACGAAAGTTATATCCACATGAAATGAATTGAATTGAAATGAGTATGAACATATAAATCAAATTGTCTCGATTATATTTAATCTGTAGAGTTGAAATTTGGTATATATGCTTGCTTATACGCACTGTTGAATCAGGGTATTCGAAATCTTGGGTGTACTCGAGTTGACAATCGAAGATCAACAAGATATGGCTGATATATCTTCGCGTATAGGAGGCATGATACATCGAGAAAAAACTGTGTATTTCAGTTTTCTATAAAACCACAAAATGATTGACTAAAAGTTGATTATACAAATTAACAAAAAAAAAATCTGATTTAAATCCTATGTTTTGATATATATATATATTTATGTTTGTATATTTATAAAAAATATTTCGTGCGTACGTTAGCATCTTATCATCTTTTGATTATTTTTATATGTAATATGTAGTGTGTTTTAATCAAATTGTTTATTTATTTACGTATTATAGGATGCCCTACTACGGTATTTTCCTGGAAATGACTACGATTGGGTGTACTATTCACCCATTACTGAAAATACAAGACGTTTAATGGATCTTGTGGGAAATGAACTAGGAATTCAATATGAACGTATGATTTTTAGAAATGTTTATTCTGAAATAATAGAAACCAACATAACCATAAAGCAATTCTCTTCCTATTATAGGTGTGCGCGAGTACAACAGTAGTGCTGAAATGCAATTGGATATGGAGCAGCAGTGTAAAGGCAGCTGCTTTGCCATTAATTTTCATTCATTGCCAGATTTAGGAGCTGGGTCCGGCATAAAATATAGCCTTTCGTCGAATCGCATACGTACTTCTCCAATGAAACGCTTTGTGAATGATGACGAAATCAATCATCAAAAGAGTGCGTATATATCTAAATACCGTATATACATATGCGTAAATCTTAAATGTGTCCCTCCTATAGATGATGATGAATATATACGTGAAGGCCTTTTCTCGCTACAGCATGTTATTGATCTGCAGTATATGCGCTACCAGCAAATTGATCCCAGATATGAACTGCTCGTGAATGTTATTCCTAATCTGGAGATTGGCACATCCGACAGCTATCGGCTGGTCAATTTCGGCACACTATTTAGCATATTATTCAAAATGCTTTTGCTGGGCACATTCCTGGTACCTTTCGTCGAAGAGAAACAGAATGGCATCAAGGAGTTTCTCAATCTAGTTACGCCCATGAGCTTTTTGAATGGCCTCAGCTTTTTCATTTTACGTATTCTATTGTACGGATGCTTCCTGGTGATCAACTTGATTATCGCATGGCAATATGGCGCATTGGGGTTGATCAATTTCGGATATATATTTACCTTATATTTACTATATATTATTGCAACTATGTCGTATTCGTATTTAATATCAGTCTGCTTTTTTTCAGGTAAGCGGCATGAATTTTCCCTTTTACAAAAATATACAGATTTCGTGTATTTTTTCACAGTTTTTTATGCAAAAGTCGGCGGACTTATCTTGCTTATAATACCCTACGTGTTTAGTATTGTAAGCGGTTGGATAACAAATTTGGCATATGTATTATTCTCTACAAACGCTTTTCTGGAGGGCCTTAATGTACTGCAGACCTTTTGCAATAAACGTAAGTTTAAGATGAACGTTATAAAAACGATCCATTTGAAGGTTGTATATGATTTATGTTTGAAATATTTTATAGATCGCAATTTTGAGTTGTCTGATTTGACACGAGTTATAAAAGGCGACTTCAGCAGCATGTTAACAATTTATTTAACGCTCATCTGTCAGACAATGTTTTACGCTTTGCTTTACAACTACTTGGTGTGCGTATTTCCCGGACCTGGCGGCCTGAAGCGTCCATTTCTCTTCTTCCTAAATGTAAGGACGTGTTATCATTTCAAATTGAGTCTATCAATTGATCTGCTCTTTTCAGCCGGACACATATAAGAAGCGTCAGCGCAATGAATATACAACAGCGCCGCGTGGCACACATGCGATAATCATAACTGATCTCTGCAAGAAATTCAAATCGAGTAAACGCGAGACTCACATTGCAGACTATTTAAATATGACGATCAACAACAAGGAGATCACTGTTCTGCTGGGTCACAACGGTGCCGGAAAGACGACCATGATGAACATGATTATGGGTATGTTTCAATTAAGTCTGAAATCAAGGTGTTGCCTGCGTCATTATATAAATGTGATTCCTAGAGCTTAGACCTACGTAAAATTAGTATTGTTCTATTTGTCTATTATGCAAAGTAACGATGAATTGAACCATATTACATTTCATTAGTTAGTGTTACCGACTAATCTATATATATATATATATATTATCAAATGCCAATCGATATCTATACAACTTTTCAATTAAAGCTATTCCTGCCATATCCATTAACCTTTATCTGCCAGAAAGAATAGAAATTGTATTTATTACAAAATCGTTCTCGCGGAAATACAGTTGTATGGACCATGTGGAATGGACTTGAGGGTTATCTTAGTAGAAGGATATTATATCTTCATAACATCAATTTCCTTCGACTTGTTATTGTAGGAATCGTTCCAAAGGATGCGGGTAAAATTCTTGTTTGCAGTGAACGTGATGTTGCGTCGTATCGCCACCTGATCGGCTTCTGTCCTCAGCATAGCGTCTTTATGAGCTATATGACCTGTCAGCAGCATTTGGAGTTCTTCGCCCAGCTACGAGGAGCGACGTGCTCCGACGCACAAAACTGGGCGGAATGGAAGCTGCGAAAGTTAAATCTCGCTGACAAAGCAAATGAATATGGTTGCAAGTTATCTGGCGGAATGAAGCGACGTCTCTCGCTAGGTATTGCAATAGCTGGGAATACTAAGTTAGTAACTTTTATATATATTTAAAACTAATCTGTTGTGGCTTAAAAGCTAATCATTAATAGTTCTTAATATATTAACTTTCTTTGTGAGCTTACTTCGCTCGCAAGAGTGGTACATTATTATATTGTATTTCTTAACTTTTATTTTTATTATGTATGTTTCGGGTAACTGATTACAACAAAATTTCTGCTACTTGTAACAAAAATGTACATTTACTATTCTTACAAATCACATAATTAAGTTTGTATGTTTTGGGGCATTACTGCTATATTTAAATACTATTATAATATGCTATCTATTTCATTTACAGAATTGTAATACTTGACGAACCATCCTCAGGCCTGGACATTGAATCACGGCGCGATCTTTGGGACATTTTGCTTGAGCTGCGCAAAGAGAAGGCCATTCTGGTGACAACACACTATATGGAAGAGGCCGAAGAGCTCGGCGATACCATTTGTATATTGGCCAACGGCAAGTTGCAAAAGACCGGATCGCCATTGGAGCTGAAGCGTAAATGGGGCAATGGCTATTGCCTTAAGCTGGAAACCCATGAGGCTAATTTTCGTGAAGAAGCCACCTTATCTGAAATCCGGAATTTTATAGAAAATGCTTCCGTGGAGGTTAGCATATATATGTTATTTTAATTGCTTTATATTATTATTATTGTACATTATTTACTTACAGAATTTTGTGAAGCCCACGGTTTATATTCGATTGCCCTATGATTGCGACTTGCAATATCATGATATGTTGCGCAGTTTGGAGGGAGCTAAAGACAGGCTGGGTATTATAACGATCTCCATTGCCGATACGTCATTAGAGAGTGTATTTTTGAAGTAAGCTGTTGTTGTTCGTCGTGAGTTGATATAATTTTTACATCAAGTATCTTGTGCTTAAGTTGTGCTGGAGAAGCTGATGAAGTGGACACACCCGACGGCACCCGCAATAGTCAATTTGCCTTGATTCACCCATACAAACGACTGAAGAATATTGAGCCCCCTTTCTTGCAACTCTGTGCTGCAATTTTTTACAAAAAATGGACATTCTTAACTAAGGAATGTCAGTTCGCTGTCTATATGGTAAATACAAACAATCATTTTCTATACGTATGACTCAATCTATATATAAGTAGCTTCGTCGTATATTACAAAGGGTGACTCATACCAACTCAAGCAAATTTGTGAAAATGTATGTAACAGGCAGAAGGAGACGTGCGACACCCCCCATTTAAGTATATATATTTTTATCAGCGCGACAAGGCGAGTCGATGAAGTTCTGCCAGTCTGTCTGTCCGTTCGTGTGAACGTAGAGATCTTCGAAGAGAGACTTCATGTACAGAGTACGCAGTATCACTAACCAACAACACATAGACTGAAAAATTATAACGAATTTTGTGTAGCGCACACAATTTGTTTCAGTGCCCCTGCTCAACATCGTATTTGCTCGAGTCGGTCGTTTTAGGTGCGAGCAAAGAAAATAGCAAGAAGCAAAATCATTACGCTACGAGCGAAAGGGTCAATTCTTCAAAAAAGTCAAACTATGTTCAATTTTTTCCTTCTTGCATACTTACGGAGATTATGTAATTCTTAGATTTTGGATACCACGGTCTTCACCCCCAATTTGCAAAACGTAATTCAAATACTAGAGACTTGTGCAAATACACATATAAATGTCATTCGTAAGTTCTAAAGAATAAAGTCCATCCCTGAGAAAGCTTATTCAACAATTAAGTGCAGGATTATGCGTGCGTGCATGTGTGTGTGAGCCTGTGTTGTTTGTATGTATGTATAAAAGAAGCACAGATTGAGTGGAATATTGACTTCTCACAGCGTTCAGGGCATCTCCTAGTCGAGCATTCCCGAATAGAGGACTCTTAATTGTTTTAGTAGTACTTTGTATTTTAGATTAATATTTGTTTATTTGCTTATTCAACCGTTATAGGAAATTATTTTGAAATGCATTTGTTTATCATAATATAAATTAGATCCGGATTTCAACCCATTTTTCCTTACGTGTTTTATCTCTTATGCAGTTAAGCTTATCCATTTTTGGCATTACGTTTGCTGTTCTGCTGATGCATTATATGTCTCTGGTGAATAATGAGTATGCTTTGCCACTAAAACTCGCACAGCTACGCACGGGTAGTATTTATATCTACAATCCATCTGGCTATGATGGACAGTTTGAGCAGCAATTGCGTCAGTATATTCAAGATAGTGGACTTAATGCTAAAACGTTAACGCTACGAGGGAACCTTACCATGAATGAGGGTAATATATATTTATATATGATGTTTGCTGTAAGTTATTTCTAATCGGCTTAATCTTTCTGCAGAATTGATGCAGATGCAGCGCGATAATTTGGCTGATTTTCTCGAGGATACCATTGGTGTGATTGGAATCTATGGAGCGAGTCGAAGCACCAGCGAGAAGCCGAGTATAGAAATGTATTGGGCCAGCAATCGCTATCACAGCAGCATCATACTACTGAATATGTTGGATACGTGCATGCTGCAGCAGCTGGGTGGAGAGGCGCGAGCGTTTATCGATACTAGTTTTGTACCCATTAAGCGCTTCGTTAGCGATGTCAGTTCCGCACGGCTTGAATACTTTGCAGTTATCGTAGCAGCAGCCAATTTCTTCTACATGTTCTACTACATTGTATTGCCGTTTAAGGAGCATGCCAACGGCTTTCGTCAACTGCAGCCCATGTCGCGCTTTACGTACTGGTGGGCCACGCTTGTGTTTGATTTGCTACTGCATGGCATCGTCTGTTTGGCGCTGTTTCTGCTCCAGCGTCTAATAATGCCCGATGAGCTGTACAAAATCGAAGAGCAGAAGCTAATCGCATGGAGTATATTCTTTTATGGCTGCAGCTATTTACCTATTTTGTACGTTTTTGGTAATAACTTTAAGTCTATATCAACAATCTCAACATATCTGCTGCTTATGCTTATCGTTTCAGGTGAGTAATTAATATGTGCTATGCAGACACATACATATATATTTTAAGACAGCCACAGCATTTTGAATTGAAAACCAAATTTGCTAGTAATAGTCACTGAGGTATGTAACAAGTTGTTGATTCAGTGGCAAAACGAAAGTTTGTATAATTTTCTTTAAATATTCGGTCAATATCTGAAAACTGTTATATAAACAGAATAGAGTTGTGTCCATGAATGCTTAAATGTCTGACTTAACAAGACTAACAAACATATTTTACATTCTATTATACTCGTACACAAATTGAGCAGTCGGGCACTACTGACTTGTAATACTCATTCAATGTCCAGAACTAGTTGAATGTTTTTTAGTAAGGAATCTACATAGCAACTTTTAACAGTTCCATCTCCAGCTTAAAATTTAAGGGATATGTTATTCCAATTTGTCACGCTCCCAAGAGGCGTGAACATAGAATTTTTGGATAATCCATAAGAGTTTACAGTTGTGTAACTGCAAATTTATGAAAATTTCGCGAATGAGGATAAAAGTAGCCTATCTAGTTATTTGGTTCTAATTGCGCTATAGACTTTTCCCTTGGTATAAGTAGACTGAGAAGGATCTATTCCTTGGAGGGACTCGAAGTGTTAAATGATTTCGAGTTTTTAACTACAGAATCTTCTTATTTTGACGTATAGCGCGGTTGTACTTTTCAGAGAGTTTCACATGCGATTTATTATAAATCGAATTTTTTTGAGCAAAACCTATTTGCTATTCTCTATTTCCATATTTTTTCAGAGATCGCACCTTTAATCACCTCCACCAATATTCAGGCGATGAAACTGCATGAAACAAAAATAGCTTTCCTATGCTTTTTGCCCGATTTCAATTTAAATCATCAGCTACGCATCATCAACGAGAACCTTTTGGCTCAGCGAAAGAAATCAACTATTGCTCTGCAATCCACTGACGTATTTTTTGCCTATGCACTTGCTGTGCTTTTCCTGGTCATGAGCTTCTTCACCATCGTGCTGGAAAACAAATACTACCGACGTCAGTTGGTCGATTTTTTCCATGGCAAAAGCTGTAAGATACCACCGAAGAGCAGCGCTCCTTCAGCTGCAATTGGCATAAGTCCACAGCTGGAGATGGAGAACATTAACGATTGCATCAGTGAGGAACAGCAAGCAAAGCGGCTGCTCACGGACAATGACAGAGACAATTATCCTTTGATCGTCAGCAATCTGCGCAAGAGCTATGCGGGCAAACCGGCTGTCTGCGGTATCAGCTTCGTTGCCGAGCCCGGCGAATGCTTCGGGCTGCTGGGAGTTAACGGAGCAGGCAAGACAACTACTTTCCAAATGATCACGGCCAACGAGGTTTTGGATAGCGGGCATATACAGATCAAGGGCATTGATATACGCCAAAACGAGGTGCTCTTTCGTCAGCAGTTTGGTTACTGTCCACAATACGATGCACTCAATCCATTTATGACTGCCGAGCAGTGCCTTCGATTGATGGCGTTGCTGCGGGGTCTCTCTCTCAGAACTAACTACGGCGGAGAGGCAGTGGAAAAAAATGTTGAATACTGGTTAACGAAAATGAATTTGGTTAAATATCGTGATGTGGCTGTGAAACACTATTCTGGTGGCACAAAACGGAAGCTACTGGCTGCCATGGCCATGATCGGTGATCCATCTCTCGTGCTGCTGGATGAACCGACAACGGGCGTAGATCCCATATCGCGACGATTCTTGTGGAAGTGCGTTAAGGACTTCCAGGCTGAAAATCGAACAGTGGTGCTCACATCACACAGGTGGGTCCAAGTTAGACGAAACTCTCTTCGCTAATAACTGGTATTCTTTTCTGTTCTCCATATGCAGCATGGACGAGTGCGAGGAGCTATGCAATCGACTGGCCATCATGGCGAATGGCAAATTCAAATGCCTAAATAACATTTGCGCTCTCAAGCGTTTAAGCGGCTTTACAATTAAACTGAAAATGCGAATCGACACGGAGACAGAAACAAATGTGAATACACTTACGGACATACTTAAAGAACAATTCAAGGAGTTGGATCTGCGTGAGAATCATGCAGGCACATTAACATACTTTGTTTGCACAGACGAGCAGATCATTTGGTCAAAAGTATTTAAGATTACACAAGATCTGACGAAGAATTTCAATCATCTCGTAGAGCATTATTCGGTAAATGAGTGTACTCTAGAAGATATATTTTTAAAATTCGAAAAACACTCGAAATCAATAATACATTCAACTTTGGGTTCTCAAAACGCAGTTTAAGACTTAATGTAAACCTTAAAACAAATTTTGAAAATAAATTATTTATATCAATAAACTTTACCTAAATTAAATGATACGATGACAACTTTCGTTGAATGCTTGGTAACAAAACTTATAGGTTTAATATAGATTTAAAGTGGAAATGGGTCTAGGATATATCACAAACCATACAACAGATATGAGATATGTAGCACAAACTATTTAATGCACAGCATTTGTACATTTTAATCCTACTCAACTCCGAATTTGCTTGAGTCCCTTACTTTCGGCTCGATCAACAATTCCCTCAAAGCCATTACATTTTCTCTGCTCTGCGTGAATATGTCATGTGTTTTGTAATTATAATAGATATATACTGCATAGATGCTCATACTTTTATTTTTATAAATACGCTGCGATATTGTGGAAAAAAAAAACATCCAAAATTCACAAAATAATAAAAAATCAGCATAGGTTGTTCTTCAAACTATTGTATTATTATTCAAGTAAAAAGAAACTAAGATAAACATAACAAAAAAAATTCATAGTACATATATCTAAACTTCAAATAGGTATCGATCACTGAAAATCGTACAGCCTGTGTATTTGCAATTATTCCAACCATTAGTTGAAATGGCGATTTTAATATTTTGTAAAACCGCCTTTTGCTTTTTAGAGTGCAAGTCTTTTTGGCATCGAATCCACCAATTTTTTACATGCTTCGGCGGTGATATTAGTCCACTCCTCAAAAAGATCCTTCTTTAGATCGGATATGCCAAAAGTATTCGATGACATCCATGTCGGGAGACTGAGTAGGAGTTTCCATTACTTTCGGGCAGTTGTAAAGCGCCCATGTCTTGACATTCAAGGAGGCATGTTTGGGGCCCCAGACCATCACTGATCCACCGCCATTTTTTACAGTTGGACGTAAATTGGCTACGTCCATTTCTTCTTTATTAGGCTTCCTCCATACTGTTGTTTTTTTTTTTTTCATCACATTCAAAGATGTTAAACTTCGATTCATCTGAGAAATAACGTCATACCAGTAGTATTGCGGATTGGATGCGCACTCCTTAGCAAACTGTAGGCGCTTTTGTCTGTTTCTATTATTTATATGCAGCTTGTTGCGAGCGATTCGGAAATGATAATCATTGGTACATCTGTAAATAAATTTTGAGGTCGTTGTTTATTTTTAGATCTGATTTGAAAGGATTCTTCTTTATTTGACGTATTATCCACCTTTCATCAGTTGCTGTCAGCTTCCTATTATACGGAGTTCGTCCTTTATTTGAAACTGTTTTATCCTTTTTGTTCCTTTTAATGATGTATTGAATAGTGCTTCTAGGTCTGTGAAGTATTTCTGCTACATCTGCATAACTTTTTCCAATGTTATGATGAAAAATCGCAAGTTCACGCGCCTCTGGAGATTGCCTCATTTTTAAAGAAATTGTCTCCTAAATTATTTTAAAAATATCAACAAATCACAAAGAACGACTTGCGAAACAGTTCTACTACAGTTGAATTGCAAAATATTTGTGCATACCTGGAATACCGCTAAAATGATCAGCTCTATGATTTTTAGTGACACCATATTTTCGCACAGTTTGTAGTGTTGCCTCATTTTAAGAAAAAAAAAATGGGAGTGGCAACGCCATTTTTATGAACATTATATTAAACCACTAACCAGGTTAAACCACTAACCATGGTTAGTGATTAAAGTATTTCGCACTAACTTGTTTTTTAGGGGTATTTTGTATTAAAACATTGTTAGTTCTGGGAGTTGTAGAGCATAATATAAATATAAATAAGGTGTACGATTTACGCTGACGCACATTGTAGTCAGTTTTATAAGTGTATTTACTTTGTTTAAAACATTCACAATATTTGATTTCGATAATTGGTCAATTGAGTGAATTATGGCTAGTTCATTTCTAACGTCAAGTGAACAAAAGGAGTGAACTGAATAAACGAACATTATTGAGTTCTTTAGGTCGTTCAAATTTGAGCTGCTTCAGTGAACTGAGTGCAGCCGCTTCGATACAATTCGTTAATTCGGAAATCGATGCCAAACAATATAGACAAACAATAATGGCGCGTAGCAAAATTTGGAAATACTATGATAAAATAGATCTCCAAACAGCACAATGTGTGCTATGCGAGAAGATCATAAAAACCTGCGGCAATACCTCCAATCTGATGAAACACATGAAGACTCATCCACAAATGTAAGCCAACAATCCAAAATATTTGAGTTCATCTACTCAGCAACGTTTGTTTACAGCGATGTCAATGACCATGATTCGATTGTTGTGCGTGGCATCCTCAAGCGTGAGCCAAATCCTATTAAAAGTCGTGGACGAAAGCAACTTAAGCATGCCTCCATTAAAATTAAATCGGAGCAACAGCTAGAAGCTGATGCCGAACAAGTTACCAACGATTTGGATGTGAACATAATCCAACTGGTGGACGCGGAGGCGCATGCCGCGGTTGAAAGTGTTGTGAACGAGGAAACGTATGAAAATTGGGCAACGGCGGCGGCAGAAACTGCATCCGCCACGGGAACCGTTAGTGCAGAGGACATTATAGAATTTGAGCCAAAGGAGGCGTTTGCCTCCTCTGTTCGTTTACAGAGCGACCAAGTGCACAACGAAGAAACGCATCAGGAAATGGATCAGATGACAGTCAGGTTGGTGAGGCATTCGATTCTGTATAATATACGGTTAAAACTTTCATTCGTTATTTGCAGTAACAATGTTTATCATAACAGTTTAGCATACTTTCTCTGCCGCGACAAGCAGCCGCTTGGTTTGATACAGGGCGAGGGGTTTAAGTGCTTGCTCCAGGTGCTTTGTCCTACCTACCGTTTACCCAGCTCTGAGCAGCTGGCGGCGCACATTAACCAAAGAGCGCAGATTCAAATAGCCCAGTTGCGGCAACAATTTGCCCGCATACACAGCCTCTCACTGAGCTGCGCCATTAACGCAAAGTCCGGCGAGCAATTGAGCTACCTGGAGGTGGCAGCTCACTATACCGAAGGCCTGCAGCGGCGGTCAAAAGCGCTCGCTGTGCACGTGCTGCCATTGCAGTATAACGCAAACAACATTGTGGAACGTCTGGAACGCATTTGCCAACGATTTGACATAGACAAATCGAAAATTGTTTGTATTGTGAGCCGCAGCGATCTGTTGATGGAGAATGCAGTAGCTACGCTGTTGGGTAGCCAACGGCACGTGCCTTGCTTTGCCCATCTACTGGAACAGCTGATGGAGTTGGTCGTTCAGCGAGACGAGTTTTGTGCCCTTTGCGACAAGGTGCGTCGCTGTCAGGGCCAAGAGCTGGAGGAGTTAAATGTAGTTGGAAAACCCTTAAGCAGCTATGAGATGCTGGAACGCTATGTGAAGCAAGCGACACAACAGCAGAAACTGATGCCATCGGATGCATTGACGGGAGCTGAATTAAATTTGGCTGCGGAACTGATAACAGTGCTGGCGCCATTGGTCAGTGCAGTGCGTCAATTGTGTAGCACGAGTGTCAGCTCATATCCCAGTGCCAGTAATGCTTTACCCATCGCCTACACCGTGCTCAACGAACTGAAGCAGCCAGAGAGCGCAGAGCAACAGCAACACCAAATCGCATATGATTTGCGTCTATTTGTTATCAATTTGCTGGAGGAGCGCTTCGAGGGCATGGAGAATAACACGCAGTTGGCTTTGTCGAGTCTGTTAGATCCACGGTTTCGCAATATGCCCTTCCAGAGCGTTTCGCTGGTGGCCAAATATATGACGCAGCTGTACGACCTGTACGAGGAGAAAGGCGGGGAGATACCAGTCGAAGCGAGTGAGGAAGCCAACACGGAGAATTACGACATATGGGCAGCATATAGGGCCTTCTCGCACGAGAAGCACAAGCACATCAATATGAATGGTGAGAATGAGAATATGGACGAGATATCCAGCTATTTCTGCTCGGGCAGCAGTAGCCTTCAAACGGAGCCACTGCTTCTGTGGAGGGATCTCGTACAGTTTCATCCGTTTTTGCATAGTTTGGCCAGGAAGTATTTGCATATACCGGCGTCGGCAGTACCCCCGACACGAATATTTACAACCGCTGGCGAAGATGCAATCATTCAACATGGAAAGTTGTTGGACGAGCAGCTGAGCAACATGGTTTTAATGTCGGATTGTACAAAGGATGAGTGGCAATTATAGTACAAGCATATATATATATATACCCATGTTAGCGAATTTTTGTATCATTGTAAGCACTTATGTGTTGGTCAAGTTTGTGTGAAAAGGTTTATACCCTGTAAAAGTCAATAGAAATCCGTATTTAATTTATTAACTCAATTTGGCTCATTTGTATATCGTTTAGTATTTAATCGATAACCAATCTGCTACGTTAATCGATATATATTAACAGTCTGGCTATGTTGGGCAGTACTGATGACGTTTTTTCACGAGCTGTAATTTTTTTAATCATATTTGATGTGAAAAATTGAAACATTATCAATATGCAAACGCATAAAACAATTAAATAACACCACATACACACTGCGGGTGCCGAGTGAATGCTATATAGACAACAGCAGTAACATACTGGGCAACACACACCGTTGCGGCAGCGCGAAAGTTGGTGTCGCTGTCGCTGTCGTTTCATATACAGACACACGCACGCAGAAGGTAATTAGTAAGAGGCTGGTAATAAAAACATAACTGCAAAACGACCTTGGAGTTGCATACAATATGCAAAATAACTCCACGAAAACCAAGGAAATGTTTATTGTGCGTGCTCTAGAGAAAATCCTTGCCGATAAGGACATACGGCGCTCACATCATTCACAGCTCAAGAAATCTTGTGACACAGCCCTCGAACAGATCAAAGCCGAACTCATCAATGCGGGCCAAATTGCCGAAGGCAATGAGTTGCCATGCGCCGCGTTGCCGCTGCCCAAAAACGACGCAGCGAGCATTATCAACGCAGAGACGTATTTCCTGCCCTTCGAGCTAGCATGCAAGAGTCGCTCACCGCGCATCGTTGTCACAGCTCTGGACTGTTTGCAAAAGTTGATTGCCTATGGCCATTTGACGGGCTCTATTCAGGATTCTGCAAATCCGGGTCATTTGCTCATAGATCGCATTGTCATCACCATTTATGGCTGTTTCAATGGCCCCCAGACGGACGAAGGCGTTCAGCTGCAGATCATCAAGGCGCTGCTGACTGTTGTGACGTCACAGCATGTGGAAATACATGAATTTACATTGCTACAAGCTGTGCGCACCTGCTATGATATTTACCTATCCAGCAGGAATCTGGTCAATCAGACAACGGCACGTGCCACACTCACTCAGATGCTAAATGTGATCTTCGCGCGAATGGAGAATCAGGTTTATGAGGTACCACCCACACCATCGACGACGACGGCGACAACGATAAATGGCAGCATAGGCAGTGCGGAAGGTAATGGTGAGGATTCGACGACGCCGACGCCGACAGCGACAACAACAGTTACGGAAACATTGGATAGCGATGAAGCCATAGCCTCGGAGCTGCTTGCTGAGATAATAACAGGTGGGTGAGAGTGAATGTGCTGTAAGTGGATCTTATGTGCAGTGCTTGCTTGTAGTAGTAAATTATCGATAAGAACAGAATCCACAATATGTGTATCAGTGTTGCGCATATTGAACACCGCCTCTAAGAGCAGTTATATTTTCAAGCTAATGAGAACGTCGGTTTATAGCTATACGTGTAGGCTAAGCCGCCCTATGTAAAACAGGATAATTGTATTTATATATACTTTACTTACAACTTACACATACATAGCCAAATTCAGAGGTTTAAATATTAGAATTCAATAATCCGCTAAGCGAATAATAAGTTGTATGATATGCAAATTTAGTGACAACATTAAGAATCTATTTGCATCAATGTCATCACTTATCAATCCTTTGGACAAATATGAATCAGGAATCAGTAACTAAAGAGCTAATATGTGTGTTTACATAATTTTAGCGGCCTTCAATGAGGCGATGAAGGAACAGAGCTCAGATTCGGAACTGGCGGAATTGGAGGGATCTGTAAATGGAAACGGCTCGGTGGATTTTTCGCACTCGGACCATGATAGCGTTGAGCTACACAGCGAGAACGATGCTATAGTCACGGCTAAATTTACGCACATTCTGCAAAAGGACGCGTTTCTTGTATTTCGGGCCTTGTGTAAGCTGTCGATGAAGCCACTACCCGAGGGTCAGCCCGATCCAAAGTCTCATGAGCTGCGCTCCAAGGTATTGTCGCTGCACCTGCTGTTGCTCATATTGCAGAATGCCGGACCCGTCTTCCGCTCCAACGAGATGTTCGTTATGGCCATAAAGCAGTATCTGTGTGTTGCCTTATCCAACAATGGGGTCAGCCTGGTGGCCGAGGTTTTCGAGTTGTCGCTTTCTATTTTTGTGGCATTGCTTTCAAATTTTAAGGTGCATTTAAAGCGCCAAATAGAGGTTTTTTTTAAGGAAATCTTCTTGAATATACTGGAAGCTAATTCGAGTTCTTTTGAGCACAAGTGGATGGTAATTCAAGCGTTGACGCGCATCTGTGCTGATGCACAGTCTGTGGTGGATATCTATGTGAACTATGACTGTGATTTCTCGGCTGCGAATCTGTTCGAGCGTCTCGTTAATGATCTATCCAAGATTGCACAGGGTCGACAGGCCCTTGAGCTAGGCGCCAATCCCATGCAGGAGAAATCAATGCGCAAGCGTGGCCTCGAATGCCTTGTATCTATATTGAAGTGCATGGTTGAGTGGAGTAAGGATCTGTATGTCAATCCCAATATGCCAACGCCCGCACTGCAGGTGAACTGAATTTAAATACATTTAATGTTCTTGAGCTAACTTACATCTAACTGCAGGTACAGTCCCTTCAGTCACCGACTGCAACCATGCAGGAGACACAACTGGGCGAAAATGTGGATGCGCTATCCGCACACAATTCTAGCCTGCGTTTGACTCATGGCGGTTCGAGTCATAGCCTTAATTCATATGGCAGTGTTAAGAATCAGGAGCTATTAGACTTGCCCGAAGCGTTAGAGGAGCGCAAGATGCGCAAGGAAGTTATGGAGACGGGCATTGAGCTATTCAACCGAAAGCCCCAAAAGGGCGTTCAATTTTTGCAAGAGAAGCAACTGCTGGGCAGTAGCTGTCAGGATATCGCACGCTGGCTGCACGATGACGATCGCCTCGATAAGACCGTCATTGGCAACTATCTGGGCGAGAACGACGATCACTCCAAGGAGGTCATGTGCGCGTATATCGATGCTTTTGACTTTCGCCAGCTCGAAGTAGTTGCAGCTCTGCGCATTCTACTCGAGGAGTTCCGGTTGCCCGGTGAGGCACAGAAGATCGATCGACTAATGGAGAAATTTGCGAGTAGATACTGCGAATGTAATCCACAAAATCAACTTTTCCAGAGCGCCGACACGGTGTATGTTCTGGCATTTAGCATTATAATGCTGACCACAGATCTTCATTCGCCTCAAGTTAAGCATAAGATGACAAAGGAGCAATACATCAAAATGAATCGGGGCATTAGCGATAGCAAAGATGATCTTCCCGAGGAGTATTTGTCATCCATCTACGACGAGATTGCCGAGCATGAGATAAAAATGAAGAACAATACAGCCATACTGATGGCACCGAAGCCTGTGGGCAAGCAGCCCTTCATAACGGAAAAGCGACGTAAACTACTCTGGAACATGGAAATGGAAGTCATCTCCCTGACGGCAACCAATCTGATGCAGTCTGTATCACATGTAAAATCGCCATTCACATCGGCCAAGCATCTGGAGCATGTGCGTCCCATGTTTAAAATGGCGTGGACTCCGTTTCTGGCTGCCTTCTCAGTGGGTCTGCAGGTATGCGATGATCCAGAAATAGCGACCCTCTGCTTGGATGGCATTCGCTGTGCCATACGCATTGCGTGCATCTTCCACATGTCCCTGGAACGGGATGCCTATGTTCAGGCACTCGCACGCTTCACCCTGCTGAATGCCAATTCGCCCATCAATGAGATGAAGGCTAAGAATATTGACACCATCAAAACGCTCATCATGGTCGCCCATACGGACGGCAATTATCTGGGCAGCAGTTGGTTGGACATAGTCAAATGCATAAGTCAGTTGGAGCTGGCACAGCTTATAGGAACCGGAGTGCGACCGCAATTTCTTTCCGGTGCGCAGACTACGCTCAAGGATACGCTTAATCCCAGTGTTAAAGAGCACATTGGAGAGACGAGCAGTCAGAGTGTGGTTGTGGCCGTGGATCGTATATTTACCGGCTCCATGCGCCTGGATGGTGATGCCATTGTGGACTTTGTCAAAGCCCTTTGTCAGGTCTCTGTCGACGAGTTGCAGCAGACGCAGCCTCGCATGTTCTCACTGCAAAAGATAGTAGAAATTAGTTACTATAATATGGAGCGCATTCGACTGCAATGGTCACGCATCTGGCAGGTGCTGGGGGAGCACTTCAATACGGTTGGTTGTAACAGTAATGAGGAGATTGCATTCTTCGCCTTGGACTCACTGCGTCAGCTTTCCATGAAGTTCATGGAGAAGGGGGAATTTAGCAATTTTCGATTCCAAAAGGATTTCCTGCGTCCCTTCGAGCACATCATGAAGAAGAACAACTCGCCGGCTATACGTGACATGGTAGTGCGTTGCATTGCCCAAATGGTTAATTCGCAGGTAAGTCAATCAGAAGATTAATCAATCAATCAATCATGATCATGATAAATATGTTTCCGTTTGACAGGCACACAATATACGTTCCGGCTGGAAGAATATCTTTTCTATCTTTCACTTGGCTGCCGGCGATCATGAGGAACCAATTGTTGAGCTGGCTTTCCAGACAACAGGAAAAATTATTGGTGACCTCTATCGACGGCAGTTTGCCGTTATGGTGGACTCCTTTCAGGATGCCGTCAAGTGCCTGTCTGAGTTTGCGTGCAATGCACGCTTCCCGGACACCAGCATGGAAGCCATACGGTTAGTGCGAAACTGTGCTCAGTGTGTGCATGATGCCCCCCAGTTGTTTGCGGAGCATGCGGGTATGGAGAATGATGCTTCTGTGGCGGAGGAAGATCGTGTTTGGGTGCGCGGTTGGTTCCCCATGCTCTTCTCTCTCTCCTGTGTCGTCAATCGCTGCAAGTTGGATGTCCGCACACGTGGTCTGACCGTTCTCTTTGAGATCGTGAAGACCCATGGCGATAGCTTCAAGCCAAATTGGTGGAAGGATTTATTCAATGTGATTTTCCGCATCTTTGACAACATGAAACTGCCGGAGCACGTGACCGAAAAGTCCGAATGGATGACAACCACCTGCAATCATGCACTGTACGCAATAATCGACGTGTTCACCCAATACTTCGATGTGCTTGGCCACCTTCTGCTGGAAGAGCTGTTCGCTCAGCTACATTGGTGCGTTCAGCAAAATAATGAGCAGCTTGCACGCTCTGGCACAAATTGTTTGGAGAATTTGGTCATCTCGAATGGCTTCAAGTTTAATGAGGTCACCTGGGACAAGACGTGCCAATGTATCCTTGACATATTTAATGCAACGCTTCCCAAGGAGCTGCTCAGCTGGCGCCCCACCAAGAGCAATGAGCCACAGCTGCAGCTGCAACATCAGTTGCCACGTCGCGCCTCTTGCACAGTACATTCCACGCCATTAGACGCGCACAATAATTTTGAGGGACTACATATTAAGTGTGTCGTGCAACTGGAGCTGATACAGACCATGGACAATATAGTCTTCTTCCCGGCCACTTCGCGCAAGGAGGATGCTGAAACGCTCGCACAGGCAGCCGCAGATTTGACCGGACGGCAAACGCAGCAGCAGCAGCTGCAGCTGGATTGCCAACGCGAGGAACAGGGAATGTATGGCTATTTGCGTACGCGACAGCTCTTCACGCTCGCCGAGTGCTTGATGCAGTCGCATCGTTTTGCCAAACGCTTCAATGCCGATCAGGATCAGCGCAATTTGTTGTGGCGTGCGGGATTTAAGGGCACTGTCAAGCCCAATCTGCTAAAGCAGGAAACTGCGTCGCTAGCCTGCGTCTTGCGCATCTTTTTCAAAATGTATAGTGATGAGAATCGACGAAGCGACTGGCCCGGGATCGAACAGGAGTTAGTGCAAGTCAGCAAGGAGGCGCTGGCCTACTATCTCAGCCTACAGAGCGAGGCGCATCGCGATGCCTGGACATCTCTGCTACTGCTAATCTTGACGCGCCTGCTGAAGATGTCCGATGCGAGGGTGAGCTAGGAGAAATTCACATACAAAGCAGAATTATTATTAATTAAATTCCTTCAACTTAAACTTCATAAATTTTCCAGTTTGCCACGCACGTGTCCAATTACTACAGCCTGCTATGCGAGATGATGTGCTTCGACCTCAAGCTCGAACTGCGAAGTGTCCTTAGGCGTGTATTTATGCGCATCGGTCCAGTATTCAACATTATGAATGTGAATGTTAAATAGTCCAGGCGCATGCACTTAAGGGAGCCACGACCCCAGCTGCGTTGACCATGGTCAAGTGGACCGAAGGGCAACCTTTTAGTTATCCAATATTCTGGCATTGTTGTTATGTTATTTACTTTATTGGCCCCATTCTCCTCCGTAAACAGAGTTAATATTTTGATTATAAATATATATATATATATATATATATATATATATATATGCAGTTGTAATGTTTATACCTAGGTTTAAACAAAACTGTTGTTGTTTTATATAATGTTTACAAACACACACAAACATGCACATTTGAGTGTGTACGGCTTTAATATAGGTTTGTGTACGTATTGGTTTATATGCCACATACATAAGCATATAAAATATAAATTTCTGTTGTGTACGTTATGTAGCCTATAGTTTATCTTCATTTCTGGAAAACATTCTTGGTGAAAACATTCATTTAATTATCCTAAAGAATTATCTATTATCTAACTATTATTATGTAGCATAAATAATAAAAAATCATATGCTATACTTTAGCCTGTATATTGCTAGTTATAATTTAAATCAAATTATATATATTAAATATATCTATTACAGCAATAATTATAAATTGTATGTACAGTTTATTAGATTAAGTTCGCAAGTTCGCACCTTAACTTAGACGGGACAGGACAAAATGATAAACTATACTAATCAGTTGAGGTTACCATCATGATAACGAATATAAAGATCGCCTTTCGGAATGTTATTGCTTAGTGCTTTAGGTTTGTTTCGTTGGTTTCTTGAGAGCCGTTGTTCAGGCATGAACATAGAATACATAAATATGTAAACATACCTGCTACGCACTCAACGTGGAATTAAGAATAGCCAGATGAACGCTGACCCTTACAACCTCAGCGATAGGATAAGAATAGATAATAGACGAACGCTGAGCCCTACAACCTCAGCGATAATATAAGAATGCAATAGACAAATGCTGAGCCTTACAAACTCAGCAATAGACACACTAGTTTTAAGGGTTGAAATTATGCATGAGGTTGGGTATATTAACCTAGCCTCAGAAGAATAAAGATCAGTACTGTACGGACTAAACACCACCACAGTCCGTGTACTCATTCATGAGTATTCGACTAAACCCCAACATAGTCAGTGTATTCATTTAACCGTTTTAATACTGGTTGATATTTTCGGTTGTTATTGAATTTGGAAGATTTGATTAATTCTCGTATAGAAAATGTCGGTTTATTATACTCTATTTGCAGTATTGCATTTTTTTTTTATTTTCAGATAAAATGGATATCTTAGACTACTGCAAACCCAATGTTATTCTGTGTTGATATCAGATATTTATAAAAATTTAATGGAAAAAGTCCCGCTTGAAGCGAGTAAATTTAGTGCAAAGCTCACTTAAGATACAAAGATGGTGGAAGTGAATTGAAAGTAACCAAAGGAAAAGCGAAATAAAAATATCCGTACGGGCCAGAATTTGTGAGCATTGAGATTCGTCGCCGAACAGAAATGGCCCCAGTCAGCAAAAAAATAAAGACTAAATTTGTTAAGCAACAGTATGCTGTTAACTAACAGCTGCAGCTCATCACTGTTAAAAGACTCACTCAATCGGGAGCGCTCACTAGACTGAGCTGCTCAACATTTGTTAAGCCCAAATGATTGAATATTTTCACATTTAAAGCAATTGGGCTTGACACCTATTTAATAAACAAGTAAGAGTGCTCTAGTCGAGGTTGCTCGACTAGGAGATACCCTGAGCCCTGTGAAGAGCCAAAAATCAAATCATTCTACTCTACGCACATACATATGCAAGCACGCATAGGCCCGCGCTCTGCCAACTGGGAACTTAATTGTTTAATAACTTTTCTTAGCGATGGACTAACTGCATCAAACTTTCACAACTTATTTATGGCATTCATATGTGTGCATTCGCCAAAGTACATCCAAAATCTATAGATTACGTAATCTCCGTATTCATTACACGTATCTGCACAGCAAATTTGAAGTCTCTAGCTCAAACGATGCACAAACTGCGCCTTAAAAACGTATTTTCGATAAGCATTAAAATTGATAAAATTACAACAAAAATAGTTATTTTATGGATCTTCTATTTTTTTTTTTTATATTTTGGCTCTTTTGACTAAGTACCCACAATGACAATAAAATCATATGCAAATTCCGTTTAGTCAGTCCCGATTTATTGAACAAAACGACGATAGATTCATGTGAATTTTATGCAATTTCTATTTTTTTTATTTTTTGGATACCGGCTCTTTTTACTAATTACCTCCCTCCCCCCTTCGCCCTACACGACCCATTGAGAGTCTGTTCCAAATATAACCATGTGAATAAATTAACATTTTTATAAAATGTAAAAAATTCAAAAGAATCATATGCCGAAAGTTTCATCAAATTCCGTTAAGTCAATCCCGATTTATTAAACAAAACGTTTGGCAAATTATCACACGCAAGTGGCAAGCAGCGACGCGCAGCAAAAAACATTTACATACATATACTCTCACATACATACATTGAAACGTACAAGCGCGTTTGCTTATGCATGTGCACAAATAAATTCAAGGCTATTTATTCTAGCATATTCTTCAACCAAATCTGTGCTTCAATTGTGTTTGCATTTACAGCCGCTTCTGTAGTTTTGTATTTGCCATATATCGCCCTTTACACGCATACATTTAAACGACCACCGTTTTTGTATACATACATACAAACCGTTCATATGCGCGCTTTTCAGCATATTCTAAGAATCACAATTGCGATTGATCTGCTTCTTTACTTTGTATTTGTCACATGTAGCCCTTGTAGTACTACAAGCCGTGCAATACTGGTGTGGCGTAGTAGATAGACGCAAAGCGCGTAAAGGAAAGGTCCCGATTTCTTTTTTTTTTAAATTTATAAACATGAAGTGGTTGTGCTAGTTGAGATGATGCGCTTTAACGTTACATATGTATGTAGTAAATAGAGGCAGGTTCGATTCCAGGTGGGGTGATATTTGTTTTTCTTCTTTTTGTTTGTTTATTTGTTTATTAATTTTTATATTTTTTGTAATTGAATAAAATTTCAAAATTATAAATTAATTTTGGAAAATTTAATGTTATATGCAAGCTATGGAGCGTATTAAACAATGCAAATCGGACGGGGCTCAGGGTATCTTCTAGTCGGGCACCTCCGACTAGAGTTTTCTTACTTGTTTTTAGTTTCCTTTAGTAACACTGCCTGATTGGGGCGTCCACTGCATGCATCATCCTTGGATCTAATTACGCCTTGTTTAGACTTCGCTAACCACTTATCAACGTTAACTTTCCTGGTGCAAAGTCCGAATAATGTTTACCATGGGCAGAAACAGTATTTTTTCGACAAAAACTGCTTTAATAACCTGCGAAATTCCTTTTATACCATTTTTTCTAACTAACAGAAGCTTCTTCACTCAAACTTCTCTATTTCACATACTTTATACAGGTTCCATTTGAAGGATAAGATTAACTAAAAGCTAAATGCTAAATGAGCTTGCTCTCAAAATTAAATGAAAATTCTTTTCAAATTGTGATTTTTAGAGTCACTAGAGCTAATCGATGTTATTATGGTACAGCGGTGGTTATTATATAACAGTGGTAAAACAGTGATTGCTAAAATATTCAGGTGTCACTATAATCCAAAGACTTAACAGTGAATCTTTTATGTTACAGTCTGAGACTATACGTGAAATTTTGTTTAAAAGGCAACTAGAATATTATGGATGAGCCTTTTATATACAACTTTGGCTCTTCTTATAAGCCCAATCTGGAAAAGATCAAATGTTTCATATATTAAACAATTGATATCATAGCTGGCAAAACTTAGATCTATAATATCATATATATACATATAGGCATTTTATATACATCTTTAGGTCTTCTTGATACATCCAATCTGAATCTCTTCCAGATTATATATTTGAAATATCAAACTTCAGTTGAGTTCAAAGCTGACTAAGCTTAGATATATAATATCATATCACACATCTTCGATTTTAATAGATACTGAGTATATTATAGTCGTTCATTATTGATACCTTGCCACGATCGATACTTCGTTTAACTTTATTTGCTGATGCTTTATCATCGATTTATAGAATTTTACGATGCGCATGTTGTGTGTGAGTCGCATTTATTATAATAAATATAGGACCGTATGTAGAAATAAATAATATTCTTAAGAGTACCAAAAAAGAAAAGAAAATACATATTGTTTATACGTTTATATTTTGAGTCAGCAGACCTCAAGACTTTGGCACTTGGAATGAATTTGATTAATAAAACAACGCAGTAAATTTAAATCCAAAATTTATTTTTAAGAGTATAATAAAAAAATTGATTTAATTTTTGCCAAGAAAATATATACATACTTATGTATGTATTCCGAGTGCTAATAGCTAGCTCTCTATGATCGTATGATGCCTGGCTTGAAATCATTTTGATAAACAGCTAAATAAATTACTGACAAGCAAAACTTTGTTCACGTGCCACAAACTCAAACCATATTTGTTGTCCCTACCTAATTGAATTTGCTCCTCGCTAAATGGCCGAAACAGCAGAGAGAAGCGTGCAAAGGAAAGTTTTGAAGATAAGAAGGAGACTCAACAACAGATATATTTTCAGTGTGTGATTAGCAAATTCGAAGGGATATGTTAATAAATCATGTTTATAAGTCAATTTAAATGGAAACTTAATCAGGCTAACTCACTCGATGTGCTGATGTTACGCCTCGAACGATCTTGAATCTATTGAGATCAGAAGATCTCCATAAGTGTTAATTGCAAACGAACGCTTATTTTTGAAACGCTTAATTTAACAATAAACAAAATAAAAAGCAGCTGTAAATTGATAGGTATAGAGAAATAGTTGAAAAAGATGTTCCAATTTACAGAAATACATCTCTATATCTACATACTTTTATTCTTTTAATTACGATCACATTAGTAATGTTTTACGTATGAGAGTTTATATTTGTGTACCATAAGCTAATATTAATTTGACCAAGTTTATTAGCTTATCTTCTATGTTGTATTATTATTGTACTATTTGTATAGTCTTCACCAAATGCTAGTCTATGATAAAATAAAAGATAGTAACACAGTTGCTCCAAGAAGACTAAAGAGCCAACAACAAAGAAAGCTGCGCCCGTGTTTAGCTAGTCAAATAAACAAAATAAGACAGTAGCGCATTCTTTAAAGCATTCTTTAGTTTGCTCAACTAGGACTGGGCCTAAGAACTGAGATCTAGGAATAACACAAAACATGAACAATTAATTCAAATAAGAAATATACCTTAAACTCCAAAACAAGTAAAAGTTATTTTTGCAAGCTTAACTCGGCGTATTAATTCGACTTGAGTTGATCACCGTCGACTCTCGCTAAGTCGAAAATTATACAACACTGGAACAGGTGTGCTGCATTCATTAGAGTTATTCTTTGTTCCTCTCTCTCTCCCTCTCACTCTCTCTTTTTATACCCTGAGCCCATTGAAAATGGGAAATCAGGGTATAATGGTTTTGTTAAATGTATGTAACAGGCAGAAGGAGGCGTGTCAGACCCCACAAAGTATATATATTCTTGATCAGGCCGACGAGCTGAGTCGATTTAGCCCTGTCCGTCCGTCTGTCCGTCTGTCCGTATGTTTGAACGCGTCGATTTCAGAACGTAGAAGAGCTAGACAGCTAAATTTTTTTTTGTAGGTCCGTGTATAACACGCGCAGGTCAAGTTTGCTTCATATGTTCGATAACTATTTTTGTTGTAATGTTATCGATTTTAATGCTTATCGAAAATAGGTTTTTAAGGCCTGGTTTGTACATAGTTTGAGCTAGAGACTTCAAATTTACTGTGTAGTTGCGTGTAATGAATACGGAGATTACGTAATCTTTAGATTTTGGATGCCACGCCAAATTCGCCCCCAATAGCTTCCTATTTGTAAAAAGCGCAAATCAAATACTAGAGGCTTGTACTTTGGCAAATACTCACATATGAATGCCATTAATAAGTTGTGAAAGTTTGATGAAGTTAGTCCGTTAAGAAAAGTTATTAAACAATTAAGTTCACATTGCAGCTTAAGCGCAGTCGCTGCGTCAACTGCGCAGTTGGCAGAGCGCGAGCTTATGCGTGCATGCATATGTATGTGTGTATGTGTTGTTTATATAGGATGATTCCAAATTTGGCTCTTCACAGGGCTCAGGGTATCCCCTAGTCAAGCAGTCTCGACTAGAGCACTCTTACTTGTTTTCTCTCTTCTCTCTATTTAAAGTACGTACTTGACCTTGAGTGAAAAAGGGCTGGTGTATATAGAAAAATCTGGATACTACTACATTCTGCTCGTTCCATATGCCCCCTTCGTTCCATTTGTTTTTCTGGTTATTGTTGCAAAATTTGTTGTGCAATTGCAATTACGGAAGTGCATTTAAAGTTTGCCGCTAGGCGCGCACGTGAGCAGATAATAAAAACTGTGCAAAGTGCAAATATGAAAGCCGTGTCTACAATTCTAATTAAAAATTGTGCCTAAACATTGCGCATACGCAGCGTGGGGCGGGCGCAGATCTGGTTCCATACGGTGACAATCATATTAGGAATGATTCTATTACATTTGAGCTTAAGCACACAAATATTTGAAAATTAGTTTGCAAATTTGGTTTAACTCGCTAAACTGGCACTGTGCAACGTATTATAATGAAATAACGTTCCTCTTGATGAAAATTGCGGCACAACAAGCGAAGCCCCAAAAAACAAACATCACCAGCAGCCCCACATCAAATTGATCCGCGAGCTGTGGTTCAGTATTTGCCAGAAAAAAAAGAAAAACGGTTGAACTTAAATTGTGGCTATTAGCAGGCCTGTGTGAGTGAGTATGCGAGTGTGCGTCGCCCGATCATATTCACACATTGTACTACGACAGCAAAAACAATGTACTAAAGTTCAACAACAAATTAAGGCGACAATTCGCTCTGCATGTATGCGTATGCATGTATGTACAGTGGGCCCGCAGCATAATTTACAGTTAAAATATGCACGCAGTGTTAAACCGTGTTAAACAGTGTGTTAAATAGCCTACCACACTAGCGGCAGTCCGGTTAACGCAACAGAAAGTTAACAGTCATTGATCGACACGCATTTGAGCTCGAAGTGTCACTTAACAGCATTGCGTAAATGCCAGCGCTATGCAATTAATTAATGGTAGGGCGCGGGGCAGAGGCCGATTTTGTACTGACAGCATGCGTTTCCATCGTTCTCGGCCCGCTCTTCCCTTGCACAGCGTCGCGCGAGCGCGGCTAAACACAGTAGTTTAATTTAATTGCTCAGTTGACACGCTCTCCTTAGGCTTTCGCTCTTTCATTCGCTCGCTCATTCGTTCGTTCACTCGCTGACCCGCTCGCTCGTGTACTGGTTAGAGTGCGCTTTTTCTCCCGCTCTCTCTCTCTCTCTCTCTCTCTCTCTCTCTCTCTCTCTCTCTCGGACGGTGTTCCAGTCCGGTTGGACAGACGTGCGTGTTTTTTTTTAATTTCTCCATTTGTCTTCTTTTTAGTTGGCTTCGAAGTCGGCGACGCTGGCGCGAGTCAAACAGTCTACAGTCAGCGGACAAGCTAAGCAGACGCGCTCCTCTCAGCAAACCGTAAACGCAAACGTAAAAACAGCCCTAGCCCTATTTATCGGGTCTATATAAAAAGTTTCGTTGCATTCGCGACAAGAATCAAACACGCGCCAGCGACCGCGAGTACAAGAACAAAAGTCTTGTTTTCTTCTCTACAACTCTATACTCTACTAGTTACCAAAGATCAAATCTACGATGAGCCATCACTGGGGCTACACCGAAGAGAATGGTAAGCAAGTGATATACCTTTGAAGTGGAACTCTAATTATGTGACGAGTGTCTTTTAGAACTTGGCTAAACCAGTTAGATATCTACATATATATTGGCATCAAATAAGATTCCATGCTATATTTAACTGAATATTGTATTATACGCATATGTGGATCTATGTATGTATATATATATGTATATAAATCAAGTAAGGGTATTCAAACTTCGAGCAGTTTCACACAAATCTCGTTTCTGTTGTTTGTTTTGCTCAGATTTTTTGTTTACAAACGTGACGCACGCTGCGCTTGCGTACAATGAGTTTTTTTTTTTGGGAAAGTTTTCAAGTTTAAATAAGAAGAAGAAGAAGTATGAACAACAACAACATATTGGAGATTGCGACATGTACCATCTGGGCGCAGTTTTATTGAATGTGGCTGTCATGCTGCCTGTTTAATTGAGACTACTCTGTTGATTGAATACATGTCTGTTATCTAACTGATAACAAACACTTAAATAATTTGTCCAAGTTATTTTTTGTTTATTCTTAATTGCCTGATGCATGTATAATATAGCTATAAGTGTTGTTCTTCTCCGATCTAAGATATATGGAAGCTATACCTGACACTTTCGTACCAGGCATTTTCGATAGACTATATATTAAGTGAATGCTCTGAGTGCTGTTGCCTTCATTGATTACTCAGCTGAGAATATTTTTAATTGTGGGTTCACTCCAGTTGTAACTGGCCCGAAACTTCAGTTCGTCCATTCGCTGTTAATTCAATCAAGTTCAGTTTTGCTTGAGAAATGACGCTTTGTGCCTCAATTACATGCATCATCGCTTTGCCACTCCACATGACGAACGTACACACACTAGGAGAGACTTGGGCACGTTCATAGGTTCATCGGCTGCTTATAAATATGCGACAGCTATAATTAAATCGTCTACGCAGCGTAGCTCAAATAAATCAGCGAAAACGGGGTCTGTAGACTGGGCAGAGAATATCCGACAATCGGCGCTTTGCACGGCCTGCGTCTCGTGATCGCAAGTGTGCGATTGCCGCTGCAGGTGCGGGTATTGGTGATTCCCATAGAACCAGTCACAAGTTCATTCGTCCCGTCGAATTATTGCAATAATTTGTTAAGCAACATCGTAACAGCAGTGGGCATTCGACACCCCGTATAAGTTTATTTAATTATGGTCCAAATCGATAATTATCGATTTAAGACAAGTATTGAATGTGTACACAATAGTTACTAAGCTAATTGCGCACTGAGGGCCAGCAAAGTGTTTACTCTAACACGTTAATACTTCTACAGTTTCTATTAAACAAACTTCTAGTTAATGCAACCATATAGAGCTCTACAACTTCAAATTGTTTTAGATTTTAATTGGGTATGCATGTTGTTATATAATATGGAAATCAAAAAATCTTTGAAAATTTTGATCGCAAGATGCCTTAGTATTGTTAAAAAGAAATTGTTTATATTCCAAAATTTTGGAAATGAATTAACCTTTACGTTGATTCTTCTCTTCGGATATCCACATGAATTCTACAAATAGTTTGAGGCAAATTAGTTTTATGTTTTTAGCTCACAGTGAGGGTATTTAATATTCGGCAGGTTAACATGTGTGTTTAGTGTCAATCGACTGGTTTCTCGCTGCTTATTTCAGTTTCGCCTTCTCTTTGTGTCGTGCTTTGCCTTTTGAAGGCAGTTCGTTTGCTTTTTGCCCGGCTGGTCAAGTGCATGTGCGGTTCTTAAGGACGTATTAAAGACTGGTTTCATCATGAGTGACTCGTCATGACCAAACCCTGTCAAACGTTCTGTGTGGCATAACAAAGCTCTGTCCGTCACATGATAGTCACTTATCATTCAATAAAAATAATAGAAAATGTTTGCATCTACCGAAAAGTTGGAATACTTTTTATTTTCGGCAATTTGTTTTGATTTGTGTTAAATGTCGCTGATTGCGTTGATTGATTTGACTCGGGTAACTTTCCAATGTCTTCTATATGACTATGCTGCGCTATCGCTGCCAGCCGATCTAGCTGTACATACATTTTCTTCGCGAATCTGTTTATGATACACTCCAGTCTAGAGTGGTTCCCACCTTAAACATAAGTGCACAGCACTCGAGTTTATTTACATATATTAAACCTACTTATATGTGCAGCAATAACTAAATATAAATATACACACACAGATATACAATTATAATATATATATATATATATATATATATATATATATATATATATATATATATATATATATATATATATATATATATATATATATATATATATATATATATATATATGTATGTATGTATATGTAAAGATTACGCGATGTTTTCTAATCAAATCTACCTCTGGCCCTGTCAAAACTGCAGAATTGTTGTCTATATTCGAATCTAGTTGAGTGGCAGATTAAAAGTCGCGTGTTGAGATTTTGTAAATCAATAAAATTTTATTTAAGACGTGGATCGCTTTTTATTGATAACAATAAAAAGAGTACGTAAAAAGTTGCAGTCGGGCGTGATCAACTACATAATGCCCTTCCTGTTGAAAAGCAGCGAAATCTGAACAAATATCAATATTATTGAGTTTTGGGAAGCGTAGGTAGGGGATATAATTTGAGAATATGATCAAGTAAATTGCCCGGAAAGCAGAATATATAATTCTTGGTCACTTTATTAGGGATCACAGACGAAGGTATATATTAAGTTGCATATCCCCTAGCTGAAACAGCGACCCCATGCAGGCTGACGCGGTCGCACAGCTGGACAACACCAATATACCCGTTTTGATTCTTAAATTAAACTTATATATTCGTCAATCATTACTTATTTATCAGTTACACATGAGACTTCTCTTTTGTACTCCCCTTATCTTTTTGACGTTTCATTACGTTTACCACGGAATTTAATCTGTACATAAATATACATATATACTTTATTTGTTATCATAATGACTCAATAGAATGAAGTACTCAAATTAGTAATATCCACCAAAAATATCTCAATATTATTAGCTACTTCTTTCGATTTGGGAAGGTTCATTTTTATCACTTTTTCATTATTATTTACAAATCTGTATATAAAGAAATTGACCGGAAGTTAGATTATTTTTATATTAAATTTTATCTCAATGTTCGATCTGGAATGATTCATTATAATATAGTAGTAAAATCAAATTGGATGTGTAGAAATATCGAACACAATTTAGCAACTCGGAAACGTCTATTTCGTATTCTATTCTACCTTACTATACCTGTAAGAGTTTTTAATGGCGCAACTATAGTATATATGTGTTTTTATAAATATACATATCCCATTTCTCCTATTAAAATTTTGTAATATATTCCACTGACGTCTCTAAGACATAAACGGATCGATGCGCAATTATATATTACAAAACAATAGGCAATGATATATGAATATATCACATTGCCACGCCCATTTCAAGCAATCACATGGATAAATAATAAATATTTCAATAAATAATAAACTATCTGCGAGAATCATAGATATAGAGCTGTTATGAACACAAACATCATAAGCACGTGATTGCTGATCAAAGTTCTAAATCTCCATGCTGAAGGTGTCAGAAAATGATGCTTTGGATGATATTCGCCAATTAGGTTTCGTATACATGATTATTATTTTTGGCTAAAGCGATATAATTAGCGCTTGTTGCGATTAAAAATATATGACAGGAATATAGATATCTATATATATGTGCATATAATACATATTTACCTATATATATTGTATATACATATATAGATATGTATATAACATATATATACATATACGCATTAAAAAAAATAGCTATCAAATTTATGAGTTGGAAAATTTTTGCTCTACAGATGAGCATTCCGGGTGCAAAAATTTCGGGCTGTACGTGACAATTCTATAAATTTTCGTATTTCGAATTTTGCATGTTATTGTTCTATAAAATTGTGTTTTGTTAAGTTGTTTTTAGATTCTGTTTTTTTCCTTTCCGTTTTTAGGGTCATTCAATAAACCTATTTCTGTGGCCCTTCGGTCACATGCAAACAAATAATTAGCACTAAAAGTTAAAAAAATTGATTGAAAGGGTTTTGTCGTCTGGAGGGTTGTACTAGGGCTTGGAGCACTTCTGGGGCTTCACAGATAGACGGGACGTGAGACGGTCTTATATAAGCCACAATGTAGGGTCATTTCGGTCTGGCATTGTCTAATAAATTTACATATCAATATCACATATATATATATATATATATATATATATATATATATATATATATAGTATTGGTATATACTTTATGGCTGACTCACGCAGGAACAAGCCGAATTCTGAAACGGCATTCTATGGGGTCAGCTCATTGTTTATCTCAGGGTCCAATTAGCAAGCAGTTGCTTAGCTCATAAACAAAAGCAAACAACACGCCATAAACTCATGATGAACTGTCTATATGCGATATGCGACTGTCTCTATAAGTTCGAGCTGCCTACTGTGCACTTAAAAGATACGATCAGGCAATTTAAGTTAATAGTTGCGACTTTTCTAGCCGTTTTTTTTTTGTTTTTGTTCATGAACAGGAACAGTTATTCTTTTCCTGCGTTCAACATGTACAAAACATGTGCTCGAATCGTCGTTTTACCCTGTAAGTAGTGCAAATGAGACAAGTTTTATATGTTATTTATCTAGCTTCATTAATTCAATATATTGCAAACTATGATGATAGTAGACCGCATAATGATTGGACAGTTTTTAATATCCTTTAGCTAATTCAGACGTGTTTTCAGCCTACTTATAGAGAAATTTTATTTTACGAGCCTTTTACATGTACTCGAATTTTTCAGATATCTCATAGTTATCTCATGGTTATCTGAACTGAAGCGATTTAATCGCTGTTGTCGACGTCGAATAAGATTTTATTTCCGTTATACTTATGAACAACTATTTTAAAACAATCTAATTTGGCTTGTCATCTATTAGGGTATCCCTAAGTTGCGCAGTCAAGCGTCTGCCAAACTAAAAAGTTGTTTGTTTTGAAATCGAAACAAAAGTAAATAGCTGAGAAATGTATAAATTCTAATGAAAATGTTACTTAATTCCTTATTGTGCGGAAAAAGTTGCACAAAACAAGTTTTTGCCCGGCTGTTCAACTGATTCTTATTCTTATATATATATATATATATATATATATATATATATATATATATATATATATATATATATATATATATATATATATATATACGCCAAATTGAGAACGTTCAATTTTCTGTTAATTCAATTAAATAATCATCTGGACTTTTATCACAATGTACTTTATCCGTTATGTAAACATTAGTAACTGTTTGGAGATCGTGTGGCAAATATATATAAATTATATACACTGAAAATATTATTAATCTGGCAAGATTCTCTGAGAGATCGTACAGACTCGTACTTAATCATTATTGTAAATTACAGGCGCGTGCGTTTCCGTAGCGAATTTTAGCGCAAGTGCAAAAACTTGATTATTTCTCAAGCGGCATGATAATTCGTTCATTCGGTTTGTAACAGTAAAACTTTTAGTGCATTTACGCATTTGCAACAAGTACTTGTTAGTCCTTAAATTCAATTAGAGCATATCGAATCTTGTCTGTGTCCACAGTAGTTAAGCTGGGTCTTATGTGGCTCTTGCTCGCGCTTATTTAGTTACCTGGATAAGCGTGTTGATCTGTAGAATTTACAGTGCATAATATTTGTCAGCCGATGCTGTAGCCGCAGCAGCTGTTGTCTGAAAAGGCAAAAAGGTGCTGTTCGTAAAATTGAGTTAACAAACGAGAGCATATGGAAAGCGGCCAACAGAAAGCAGCTGACTGAATGACAGCTTTATAAGCATACGAAATATTCGGTTAATTTATCATCAACCGGATATTTTCGCAAACATTGAGATATATAAAGGACTGCCACAAAAGTGCAATAACAGCTGCCATAATGGGCGAGTGCAGGTGTGCGTTGCACCTCTCCAGACAGCTCCTAAATGGGAGTCCCCACGATTGGTTGTTTTATATTCTGTTATCGCCTTGAATGTTTAAATATAATTCTATTGGCATTTATTTCTTTGTCTCATAGAATGGATCAGTTGAAGCTTTTGATGTAAGCCTTCACGGCGTATACATGATGTGCATATCTAAGTTAAATGCGTGGAAACTCTATCAAATCGAGATGATAGAGGGAAACATTTTTAGCTCGCTAATTCAACTGATATAATATGCGATCTGTGCATGGGTATTCCCCTACTACTACTAATACTATTACTATTTCAGACTATTATTTCAGACTACTATTTATATAGCCTACTATTAATTCGTCAAATGAGAGTTTGAGCGATTCATGAGCCGTGTTTCACTTGAAGAGGATCATTATTTTGCACACATGTGTCCATGTAGCTTTGATATTATTTACTCTATTCGGCTCGGCTGACACATATCGATGGCGAACTCTGATGTATTGAATTATCGACCTTTCCATAGTATAGTGTTTGCATAACCGATCCCCATAAGAAAATGCAGTGTCACATGTGCTAATGGCAAACTTCAAAATGGCTTTAGAACGTAAGCTCCAGTTGCATGGCGGCTGTCACGGCGTATACGTGATTTATTTGTTTGTTTTATAAATACTATACATATGTGTATTATTTATACAACCTATCAATTTGGCTGTCACATGGGCAAATTGCGTATCGCTTGCACATTTGAAACTCGTTCTCAGGTTTCTCCATACCTCCAATTACATAATTAGCACTGCCTGTATGGCAATAAAAAGAATGCACTGTTATAAATACGTCTATGATTTATTAAAAATCACAGGTATTAAGTACCGTAAGACCCAGTGATGTATCGTGTGGCAGAGGCAAAAAGACAAATGACTTATCTCAGATAAGGTGAATGCCAGGCTAAGTGCACCTTCACATTTGTATTCGTACGATATCTCAGTTGCCACGCCCCACGGCCACAAGCCACCCACTTTTGTTGCTTACGCTGCGCGCTGCTCCAGGCGTCGGCAGTGCCAGCCATATTCCATTTCCAAATGTCACATGACTTGCGCGGCTCTGGCTCTAGTCACTCTCTGTGCCGCAGCACGTGACGCCTCATCCCAGTCAATATTTGAGTTATTGTTGTTATTGTTGTTGCAGCACACGACGATAATTAAAAGCGCAAATGCAGCAGCAAACAATAGCAAAATAATTCAAAATAACAGACTAAGATAAAGTAAATAATCATTTTATACTGTTGTCTCAGCTGATTGCTCTGCGACAAGATAAACATTCCTCCGGGCAGCAAGAGTTCGCTTTCAAGCAAATAGATGTAAAGTTTGTCATATTTTTTTTGCTAAAAATTTTGTGCAGGCAGTTGACATTTACTTTACTTAACTTTTTATGAACTTTTAAATAACATCTGCCAGCAGCTGCAGCCACCAAACAACGAAACAAGTCAGTTCCGAAAACGGGTTTGTTGTAATTTTACGTCGGGGGTTTCTTAACGATTCTTTACTAATTCATTAATTCTAATAATTGAGTTTTCTTCCAAATGCGATTTGCATAATTTCATATTATATATATATATTTACATCTATATTTTATAATATATATCAAAGTGTATATTAGGTTTAAAATAAAACTTACTTTTTGCACCAAAAGACAGTAACTTTTGATCAGATCGAAATTAGAACATTTTTATACCCTGAGCCCATTGAAAATGGGAAATCAGGGTATAATGGTTTTGTTAAATGTATGTAACAGGCTGAAGGAGGCGTGTCAGACCCCACAAAGTATATATATTCTTGATCAGGGCGACGAGCTGAGTCGATTTAGCCCTGTCCGTCCGTCCGTCCGTCCGTCTGTCCGTATGTTTGAACGCGTCGATTGAAGCATCTAGACAAGCTAGAGACTTGAATTTTTTTGTTGGGTCCGTGGATAGCACGCGCAGGTCAACTTTGTTACCAAAAAACGATATTTATTTTTGTTGTAATGTTATCGATTTTAAACCTTATCGAAAACAGGTTATAAAATTCTATATCCCACACCTTTAGAGCTAGACCCCTCTCCTCCTGCATATAGATTCATGTGAATTTTATGCAATTTCTATTTTTTTATTTTTTGGATACCGGCTCTTTTTACTAATTACCTCCCTCCCCCCTTCGCCCTACTCGGCCCATTGAGAGTCTGTTCCAAATATAACCATGTGAATAAACTAACATTTTTATAAAATGTAAAAAATTCAATAGAATCATATGCCGAAAGTTTCATCAAATTCCGTTAAGTCAATCCCGATTTATTAAACAAAACGTTTGGCCAATTTTCACACGCACATGGCAAGCAGCGACGCGCAGTAAAAAACATGTACACATACACATACATTGAAACGTGCAAACGCGTCTACAAGCATGTGCACAAACACATTTAAGGCCATTCGTTCTAGCATATTCTTCAACCAAATCTGTGTTTGAATTCTGTTTTCATTTTCAGCCGCTTCTGTAGTTTTGTCATATATCGCCCTTTGCATGCATACATTCAAACAGACCACCGTTTTTGTATGTACACATACTCATACGTTCATATGCGTGCATTTCAGCATATTCTAAGAATCACAATTGCGATTGATCTGCTTCTTTAGCTTCTTTAGTTTTATATTTGTCACATATCGCCTTGTGGTACTACTTTGCGTTTTGCCAACAAGCAACGCAATATTGGTGTGGCGTAGTGGATAGACGCAAGGCGCGTAAACGAAAGGTCTCGAGTTCGAAACTCAGTGGGCAACAGCGTAACTTTTTAAATTTTTGTTTTTAATTTATGAAGATGAGGTGGTTGTGCTAGTTGAGATATGCGCTCTAACGTTACATATGTAGTAAATAGAAGCAGGTTCGGTGATGTTTGTTTTTTGTTGATTTGTTTATTTATTTAATTAATTATTTATTTTTGATTAACATACATTCTAGTTGAATAAAATTTCAAAATTATAATTTAATTTTGGAAAATTTAATGTTATATGCAAGCTATATAGCGTATTAAACAATGCAAAACAGACGGGGCTCAGGGGATCTCCTAGTCGGGCACCTCTGACTAGAGTTTTCTTACTTGTTATTTTATTCATATACCTTATCGTGGCTACAAATTGTTACTAATCCTCTGCAAATATTTACCAAGCTATATGACTAAGCCGCCGGGAGCACATGCACACATTTGTTTAAATAACAAGACCTCTATAAGCACTACCCAGATGTTACAATTTTAAACCCTTATACTAATAGACGTGTTTTTGTCTTTTATAGATATGCTTATCATTAAAGACCAGAGCTCTATAAATGTTCTAACTGATTTAGTAAAAGGAAACCGTATAAACTGTAGGAATAAATTGTGTAGACATATTTCGATAAGTTCTCTAAGTAAGAGGTTTTCGACTTTAAAATCCATGCATAAACCATGAACTTGGAGAATATAAGACTGGTAAAAACCTTAGACTACATGCCGACATATTTCAATAAAGTCTCTTAAGCAAAATATTTCGACTTCAAAATCCATGCATAAACTAAGTACTAGGTGAATGAAAGACTTGTACAGGCCTTAGACTTGACGTCGCCTCATAACCAACCAATAGAAAAAGTCTCAGCCCATTTTGAGAGCGTTGTTTAAGACAACGCTCTCAAAATGGGCTGAGACTTTTTCTAGTTATTATTAAAACGATTGTAAGCTATTCTTGATATATTTTTAGATAGACCTGGAATCGAACTATAAGTTTAATAGAAAATATTATTGTTAAACAAGCTGTTCTTGTTTTCTGTGGACAAGATATTGGGTCTACCTCACTCTTAATTGCTAGTAATTTCCACAGAGCTATTGATACATAGAGTTGAGTCCTGGTCCTAGTCCCTATGACCCACTTCCTAAGCGAAAAGTAATTTCTTTATTCGTCTTGTTTGATATAATGATAAATCGTCTTCAGTAACCTTTATAAATAGAAAAGAAATAAGCTATGATTAAATCGAACTAATAATATGAAAACAATTAATCTAAATGGCCTTTCGCTAAGCGAGTTGTTAATTACCTCATGGCTTCCTTTACAGGACCCGCACACTGGGCCAAGGACTACCCGCAGGCTTCGGGACATCGTCAGTCGCCCGTGGACATCACTCCCTCAAGTGCTAAAAAGGGCAGTGATTTGAAGGCATCGCCACTCAAATGGAAATATGTGCCGGAGGATACAAAGAGTCTGGTTAATCCAGGTGGGTTTTGCATTCAATCAGGTAGAACCGAAGATCAAGTTGCATATGTCATTCCCAGGCTACTGTTGGCGTGTGGATGTCAACGGCGCCAATTCTGAGCTAACTGGAGGACCTCTGGGCGACCAGATCTTCAAACTGGAACAGTTTCATTGTCATTGGGGCTGCACCGACTCGAAGGGGTCAGAGCATACGGTCGATGGCGTCTCCTATTCGGGTGAACTGCATCTCGTGCACTGGAACACCACAAAGTACAAGTCTTTTAGCGAGGCCGCAGCCGCACCCGATGGATTAGCCGTGTTGGGTGTCTTTCTGCAGCCGGGCAATCACCATGCCGAGCTGGACAAAGTGAGCAGCTTGTTGCAGTTTGTTCTTCACAAGGGCGATCGCGTTACTCTGCCCCAAGGCTGCGATCCCGGACAGTTGTTGCCCGATGTGCACACGTATTGGACATATGAGGGCTCATTGACCACGCCCCCTTGCTCCGAGTGCGTCATTTGGATTGTGTTCAAGACGCCCATTCAAGTGTCTGACGATCAACTGAATGCCATGCGCAACCTAAATGCCTACGATGTCAAGGAGGAGTGTCCTTGCAATGAGTTTAATGGCAAGGTTATTAACAATTTCCGGCCTCCATTGCCTCTAGGCAAACGGGAACTGCGCGAAATTGGCGGACATTGATGCTCAGATTGAAAGGGTCCTACGGTCAAAGTCGAAATCGAAATGAATCGTGTCGTATTGCTTACATACATGTACACAGCGTGCACCGCAATAGCGAATCGGATGAGCTGCTCTGACCCACCAACCTCACTCACCATACCATATGTACCCCCACTTCCCCCTCGCTGAGCAGAGCATCAGATGCCCATTGTTGAAGTCTCGTTTTAGTTTGTACTACTTGATAAAGCAAACACTTACCTCTTGTTATACATTTATTATATGTGTACTTGCTTGTCTGTATTTATATCTTGTATTTTGTAGCTTGTATCTTGCATCTGTGCGAGTGCTCTGTACGTTGTTTGTTAAACATTTTCTAAATGACAATTAGATTACACTTTATGGTATTAAAAAATAAATATATTACTTTTAGATGTTGCATATTGAAAATAATAAATTTGTTTTTTATTACTCAGTTTCGTAGGGCTCTAGTTATTTCAATTATTGCAAACAATTTAATTCTTTTATATAGCGGACGAAATACAGAAAATGATTAATAAATTTCATACAAATTATTTGATATCATATATTATGTGTAATTATGAATATAAATATACACAATTAGGAAAACTCTAGTCAGGGTGCCCGACTAAGAGATCCACTAAACCTTGCACGTTCCGTCGATTTTAATATACTCCATGCCTCATATTTTACTTTTATTTACACAATCAATCACAATTAAATAAATAAATAAACAAAATAAAGAGACAATATATATACAAGAAAGAGTGCTCTAGACGAGACTGCTAAACTAGGAGGTACCCTGAACCCTGTGAGGAGCTGATATTCCAATAATTTAAGGCTTCTTACAAACAACACATGCATATACACACACAATCTTTTTGGAAATTTAGTGCGAAAGGGGCATGATATCTAAAATTTACAAATTACATAATCTCTGTAACAATTACACAACAAATTTGAAATCTCTAGCTCCAACGATGTACAAACCACGCTTAAAAAACGAAATCGAATTCTTGCTACATGAGTTATCGACAAAATATGATAAACTCATACTGTGTATGATATACACGAGTATACATATAAAACTTCTAGTCTCCTACTTTTTTATTTGACGAGATCTTTACGTTCGTACGGAGGCGGGGCGAGCGGACGGAAAGACGTCTTATTTGTTGCGCTTATCAAGAATATATATACTTTATGGGCTTTGCTACGCCTCCTTCTGCCTATAACAATATTATTATACCCTGATTTTACATTTTTAATTGATACACGGTATACAAATTTATGGCATATTTTTGGGTGTAGCTAAAAAAAAGGCATTTATTAACCAATCTTTAAATTAAAATTGAGTGAAATAAACATATTTAGAAATGGATATATTTAAGATTTAACGCCAGAGTTAATTTAACTCCAACTAGTTTAAAACTTCTTTATTTTATTTTATTAATTAAAATATATAAAAAATTTAATACTGAAGATGGTAGTTATATTCCCAAGAATTCTCAAACAAACATCGGGTGCGGTGTATTATCACAATCATTATCGTTTGCACTTTAAATAATAATATTCCTGTACACCGTAGTTAACGATATATGGTACAGAGTAGAAAACTGGTATGAGTCATTGTTTATAATTATAATCAATTAGCATATTGAATAATACTGAATTATAATTTATACTCAAGTTATATTTAGTGTATATCGGAAATAAATCTTAGTCATATATGAAGCTTAATAAGAGCAAATAGCTTTAGTGTGTAAGTATGTTAATAATCGAAGTAATTGGATTTATAACTTTGAAACGATCAGAACACGAGTGGGCGCCTCAAACAAGATGTTTCTGTATATGGTTTTGTGCATTGCATTGCTCGAAGTGCTGACGCAAATGCTTGTGATTGACGGTGAGAAGATTATATAGCAGTTATCAAATCTGAATACTAACTAATAGAGTTTGACTATAGCATTCAACTTGATAACCCCTGTGGAGTACAAGAATGTTGATATTGTACCCCCAGAATATCATTCACAATTAAAACCGTTCGAGCTAATCGGTAGTAATTTTTATTACATCGGTAACGAGGAGCTAAATTGGTTTCAAGCGCTACAGGAGTGTTGCAAAAGGGGCGGCAATCTTATCAGTTTGAAAAAAGATAAGGAGAGGTTAGCTATAGGACTGCACCTGAACGCAACTCACGAATATTGGGTGGACATCAACCGACTGGGTCAAAAGGAATATGTTTCGATAGCAACTGGACTAAGACCCGACTACATCAATTTCCTTGCAAAAGGTGTGAATGAAGAGAACGATTCGTATACTATGGATGAACAATTAAGTTGTGTGACCTTGGTTAAGGGTTACGAAGATAGTTTTGTGATGAAAGAGGCGAAGTGCATGGAGAAAGCTAGATTCATTTGCCAACTTTCCTCACCGCGAACCATTTCCATTGTGGTCTGGTAGCATTTATATATACTAATATATTTTTTTAAATACTGTATAATATTTGCATTTCATAAAATGATTTATTACTCACCACGAAATCCTATAATATACGTATCACATAATAAACGAGTTTTTCAACAAAATGAATATAATATAAATATATTCACAACATTAACAAAATGGTTTTTTGTTGTTATTTTAGTTGAATTTATTGGTTTATTGTCAAACTATAGGAATTAACTTCACTCATTTCCTGCAGTCTTTTTGCTTAGTTCAATATTGTGCTCCGGTTGTTTTCTGAATTCGAGTAGCTCCTTAGGCTTGCTAGTCCATAACTTAAAGTATTCGCTTTTCAATTGCTGCCAGGCTAATTGATACTCCCTTGCCAAGGCTTTAAGCTCAGAATAACGTAAGTGTTGTATATCTTCCAACTTTAGGCCAAGCTTTTCGTGCATTTTTGTACAGCCTGACAGTAATTCCAAAAAATTTATGAATAATTTATATTTACTTACTGCCAGCGCCGCCTGTGTTGTGTTTAGCTTCTGTTTGGTAACCCCCTGTCGCTTTCCATTTACTGCTATTTCGAATGGCCTATATATGTGTATATGTGTATATATGTTTTATATAAAAATACAATTATATTTGAAGAGTTCACTCTCACCTTAAAAAATCAGGTAACAGCGCCCATATCAAGCTGCTGGGTGCTGGCTGCCAATCCAAACGTTGCGCCAGCTCAAAGGTGAAATTGTTATCTACGCGTATGCATGGCTGCTGCGGTTGAAACCGTTTCAGCTTGCAGTCTCTGTCCTGCCAGCGTCGGTAAATGGCACGTTCCACGCTGTCAGGATGTGCTTCGGCACAGCAAAAGTTGTAGCTACTCAAGTAAATGGGTTTCTCGATCAGCATGTCAAGCAGCGCGCCTTGAACTCCGAGCACATTCCAACGGGACATTTTGTCGCTGCATGACATGGACAAAGTGCGTTCGCCTCGACCTGGTTTAGTACGCAGCTCTGTTGGTGTTTGCAACATATCATCGTAGAGGGGATTAGTCGGTCGATTTATTAGTTTGGCACCCGTATATATCGAAGAGGTATTTAGTAGTGGCTGCGCAGTCTCAAAGTCTAAACGCGAACGTTTTGCTGGACCCACGTTTAAGCACGCATCGTCGGCCACTATGCATGCATCTCCACACGGGGCTTGAGTGCTTAACAAATGATACTCCAGCTGCTCATTGACCGCAAAGCGACCAATATCTGGCTGCCAGGTAAAGACTGGGTGGTCCACATCTGTTGTTGGCGTCATTCCATTTAAGAGCTCGTTGTGCAAATAGCGCAGAAACGCGCGACGGGCCAGCACCTCAGCATGGCAATCATTGAGTATGTAGCCATTACCACATAGTTTACTAGCGCCGATACATCTGGTGCTAATTAAACGGTTTTAAAATTAAAAAGTTAATTTAATATTCTCATCAATTCATACCTACCCTGTTGCAAGGGCAACAACTTTGCCTGTTTGTGTTTTTCTGTCGTACTGCACTATGCCGGCTAAAACTGTCCATTGGTTTTTTGTGGGCTTTCCAGTTTTTGGCAAATTACGAAATTTGTTGTAACACAACTCTGCAATTTGTTTCAACGTTGGTTGATATTCACTCTTTGAGCCCATGTAAAGCACTTACTAACAATAATACAATAAAAAATCAGTGTAATGAAGTTATCGATAGTCGCAAGCCGAGCAAGCACATCTGTTTTGAGAAATCATATGTATTTATCCAACACTGCACACAAATTGACTGGCGTTGTGACCAAAATATAAATATAAATATACATTTGTTTTTTCAATAATAGGAAAACAATATGCCGAAAGTTGTGTCACGTAGCATTGTCTGCTCTGATACAAAAGATCAAGAGGAATATAATGAAGAAAAGCCGCTAAACATATACTATTGCTTGTGTAGCAAAATGTCGCTGATTTTGGGTTCGTAGCAATATGTGTTTATATGAGAAACGTTTATTTTAAATAAACAAATATTTATGCTAGATTGCGCATTAGACCAGCTGCCGCTGCGCGAGGCGGATAATGCCCGCGTTATTGATGCCAATGAACATGCTAATAAATTGACCTACAACCCAGCGCCTAAAATGATCTACATACGACGCAAAGGCAAGGGCATTGAAAAGCAATACCGTTATAATGTATGTACATATAAATAAAAAAAAATAATAAAGAAAAGCCCTTGAGATTTCTACAATGACGAATAAGACAGCTTTCACCGAACATAGGCAATATTAGTTATATTTATAACTTCTATATAACTCACTTTCTAGTGTCGCAACTGTAATCTACCGTTGTACTATCGCCATAATTCCGACTCCCACGTCACCTTTGTCATGAGCAATGCCTTGCATAAGAACAAAGGAGAACAACCACTGGCCCAGCTTCTGGCAGCGGAGGCAAAAGCCAAGGCCAACAACATTAAAAATGCGAATAGCAATATCAGCACAGCTCATGCGACAACTGCTCCACAATCAAACGCGCCATCGGTTGCTCCCAGCGGAGAGGATTCAGGCATTGTGGATGCCAGTGGCAAAAAAGTAATGGTCACGCGCCACACGAAGAATATGGGCAAATTTAGCTCAGTCACCGTATCCACCATAGACGAGGAGGAGGACGAAATTGAGGCGGTAAAGCAAATAATTTAAATGAATTTATTATATATTTTACTCAACTGATATATATTGCAGCGTGAGATCGCCGATAGCTATGCTAACAACGCCCGTATCATTGAGAAGCAGCTTCAGCGCAAAGGTGGCAAACTGACTGATCTTGGTGCCAAGCCCAAGGCCGAGGAAATGCCACCTCCACAGAAAAAGCAACGCGGCACACTGCTGGAGAGATAGTTGCTACACAATCGAAACTTTTAACTACAATAGAAAGATAATAAAAGTAATGTTATCCTCAACTGGCGGGCGTGCAGTTGTAACTCAAATTCTAGATTTCAAAAATATTGCTTATTAGCTCAACGACGTCTCCGCTCGGCGATCATATACTTTTTGTTCAATCTATAAAGCTTGAAGCTGCATTTTATTTTAAGGCGAGCGCAATCCTAAGAGCCATTAAATTTTCCTGGCATTTGTTTAGATTGAATATACTACGAGCTCCTAAACTCATTTATGTATTTTTTCTGTATGATCAATTTAAAAGATCACTTTTCGTATAGTATAGAAAATTGTATTGAACCACAATGCCAACAATGTCATGAGGAATGAAGAAGTCGGTTCCTCTATTCACAGACTAATAAATAACGAAAATATACAAATTGATTAAAATTGACCTAATAATGAAAAACCGACGGCAGTTTTGCATTATTGCGTGTCTTTTTTCATGCATATATTTTTCAGTGCAGTCCAAACTTTAGATTCCAAAGTCTTCTGTTGAAGACGGAATCTTATTAGCATTTCGACATGGGGTCTATTTAAATGAATTTAAGACCATCAAATACAGTACTTGACAAGACTTGATTCGGAACACATCGACATATTGACAAACAATCTACAAAATGTGCTGCAATATTAGGATAGTATTACTTTTATTATCGTTAGCATTATGTAATAGCCATCCAAATAATGCAACAACATCTTCCATTCCAAACTGTAACTGTGTTCGAATGGCAGATTGTAAAAGCGTAATGTTTGAAATCACAAGGTTCGGTATATCCAACAATGTAAACTTTTGCAATTTATCAGAGAATAAAGTGTGCTGCCCGAAAAATAAAGAAGAGAGAACTTCCGAAAGGAGTAAGTATTTAATATTGACTATAGCAAGTTGTTCTCAGCTGATTTAGCTTTAACAAGTAAGAAAACTCTAGTCGGAGGTGCCCGACTAGGAGATCCCCTGAGCCCCGTCTGTTTTGCATTGTTTAATACGCTATATAGCTTGCATATAACATTAAATTTTCCAAAATTAAATTATAATTTTGAAATTTTATGAACTAGAATGTATGTTAATCAAAAATAAATAAATAATTAAATAAATAAACAAATCAACAAAAAAGAAGAAGAAAAACAAACATTACTGCACCTGGACTCGACCTGCGTCTATTTACTACATATGTAACGTTAGAGCGCATCATCTTAACTAGCACAACCACCTCATCTTTATAAATTGAAAACAAAAATTGAAAATATTACGCTGCTGCCCACTGAGTTTCGAACTCGAGACCTTCCGTTTACGTGCCTTGCGTCTATCCACTACGCCACACCAGTATTGCGTTGCTTGTTGGCAAAACGCAAAGTAGTACCACAAGGCGATATGTGACAAATATAAAACTAAAGAAGCTAAAGAAGCAGATCAATCGCAATTGTGATTCTTAGAATATGCTGAAATGCACGCATATGAACGTATGAGTATGTGTACATACAAAAACAGTGGTCTGTTTGAATGTATGCGTGTAAAGGGCGATATATGACAAAGACAAAACTACAGAAGTGGCTGAAAATGTAAAAACAGAATTCACACAGATTTGGTTGAAGAATATGCTAGAATAAATAGCTTTGATTTTATTTGTACACATGCATAAGCAGACGCGCTTGCACGTTTCAATGTATGTGTATGTGTATATGTTTTTTGCTGCGCGTCGCTGCTTGCCATGTGCGTGTGAAAATTGGCCAAACGTTTTGTTTAATAAATCGGGATTGACTTAACGGAATTTGATGAAACTCGGCATATGATTCTATTGAATTTTTTACATTTTATAAAAATGTTAGTTTATTCACATGGTTATATTTGGAACAGACTCTCAATGGGCCGAGTAGGGCGAAGGGGGGAGGGAGGTAATTAGTAAAAAGAGCCGGTATCCAAAAAATAAAAAAATAGAAATTGCATAAAATTCACATGAATCTATATGCAGGAGGAGAGGGGTCTAGCTCTAAAGGTGTGGGAGATAAAATTTTATAACCTGTTTTCGATAAGGTTTAAAATCGATAACATTACAACAAAAATAAATATCGTTTTTTGGTAACAAACTTGACCTGCGCGTGCTATCCACAGACCCAACAAGTCTCAAGTCTCTAGCTTGTCTAGATGCTTCAATCGCCGCGTTCAAACATACGGACAGACGGACGGACAGACAGACGGACAGGGCTAAATCGACTCAGCTCGTCGCCCTGATCAAGAATATATATACTTTGTGGGGTCTGACACGCCTCCTTCTGCCTGTTACATACATTTAGCAAAACCATTATACCCTGATTTCCCATTTTCAATGGGCTCAGGGTATAAAAATATAGTCATGAGTGCCCCACCCCTTACTCTGCCTCCTTTCAACCATTTTACATTTCTTTTATACATACATACATATGTATACATAGTAAAAAACACGATCAAAATGCACGTACACTACATATACACGTGCACACACACATAAACCAGCAATCAGACATACACATGCACACAAATTCACTCATACTCATGCACGCGCTCTGCTTACTTCACTGTTTACGCATCACTGCATTTGAAAAACGGCTATGCGCTCTGCTATAGGAACTGATCTTTTACTGAATAACTGTCTGAAAGCACATGTCTCAAGTATTTAAAATAGGTTTTATCAAAATTTTAGCGAAGGTTGACGTAAACCATCATCTTAAAATTTCCAAAATGTCTGTATTCTTTACGTGGACGTATACATACTTTTTATTTTTCAATGAAGTTCATATATTTAACATTTATTAACTGAAATTTATATTATAATCGAGAGAAATAAACATTATTTGATACATATATGGCCATATTTAATATTTAATGGCAGAGCTTATTTAATACTTTTATACACAAAATGGGAGAATGTTGCATCGGGTTCAGTAGACGATTATAACTGATAGGCTATACATAGAATACAGAAAACATCGAATATTTTCGATTTGGAATCATATTGAAGAGCATTTACTTATAGCTTAACTTGTTATGACACTACGAATGTGTACGAATTAAATATTAATACTCCATTCTTTAAATTTATTTATTTTTTTTTTTTAATGGTAGACCTAATGAGAGAATCTTAACAATCAAGTCTATATATCAACTTTAATTGATGTCCTTCATACTACATATAAGAATACATATTTCTAATATCAAATGTCATGTTTTTGTAGTTTATAACCAGTGATGCCAATTTTTTTTTTTAAACGGCAAAACTGTCCGTAAAATACGGAAAAAAGGCAGAAAATCTAAAAAAAAAAGGACAGAAAACAGGACAAAAACATTTTTTTTCTAAATTTGTATTTTTTTTCTTTTTTATTATAACAATTTCAAGGCATTGTCAATTATTTTATCATTTTCCTCTTCCCTGGCCTCGTATATCGCCATGGATCCAACACGCGCCAAGCACTCTTCTGGCAACTTATAGCCACTGTTAAAAGACACCTAGTCTCTCAATCGTGACTTATAGCTAATACAACACAAGTTGTGCCTACACTATCAATTTATCACTGTTATACTTATTTTGGCGCTGTTCTTAACCACTGTTGAAAGACACCAGGTTATGCAAAGAAATGTTCCGTTACTTTTAATGTTAACTAACAGCTCTCTGTGACGTCACAGATAACCGTGTGTGGAATTTTGATGATATTACCAACTATAAATTATCAATTAATCGACCGAAAAGTTAAAAATACCTTTTAATACTATTTTGTTTAGTACATTTAAACTTTGGAAAATAAAATTTAAGTTACTCAACAAGAATGTCACGACAGTCAACGAACATCACTCAATCGCCATGGAGTCTGTGAGCAATAACAGCTTAAAAACGGTATTCATGAATGAAAAGTAGTAGTAAAAGTAGTAACCCTTATATTGTCCAATTCTTGAATCTATATAGAACTTGTTATTAGAAGCGTTGCAAGTTTTATTTTGGCTTCTGGCTGCAAGACAGATAACTGTCAAAATTGTAGGATTTTCATACAAAATTTAAACGCGCGCCAACTTTTAACATGTCTGTGACGTTTCACTGTTAAAATAACAGGGGTATTTGCGTAACCTGGTAGTCCCTCAATCGTGGTTCTTAACCAAATATCGGTACACAATTTAGTATATTTTATGCTAAAGTTCTGTTAAACTGCTCTGCAATGTTAGTTAATAAAAGTCTGTTGCATCAACAACCGATCAACTGGGAAAACAACCAACCAACTGGGCAAATATGAACACGATTCGCATTCACAAAAAAAGGACAGATTTCCGGATAGGGGATGTTTGATATTTTTTCCGGACAAAGCGCTTAAAAACAGGACAGATCTGCCCGGAAAAAGGACAAATTGGCATCACTGTTTATAACATTACTATAAGCGGACAGAAGACAGATAAGCAGATAAGCATGGGCAAATTGACTCAGCAGGTTATCTGGTTTAAGTATATGAATAAATAATAGCATTCTGTATATAAAATAAATAACCAATAATATATACTTTCAGTGGTTCATTGAAGTGTTCTTTTATATTCCAGAGTGTTCCGAATATATAAAGCTGGAAGGCTTCTGTCCAAGAAAAGAAATGGTTTATAATAACCAATCCGTACAAGTACTTGAGAATGAATACCCTTTTATGGCATTGATAGAGGTGAAAAGTAAAGGTACAGATTACGAAATGGTTTGCGGGGGGACATTAATAGATCCAATGTATGTACTAACGGCAGCACATTGTTTCGATCGTCACCGAAGTAAAACAGAATTGTAAGTATATTATATTTGAAAAAAAAATTTAAATATTATGTATATACATATGTATTTTAATAGTGAAATTTCAGTTCGACTGGGCGTCCACAATAGAACTTCACACAATAGAACTGACACACGGTATGATGTCACAGAAACTATACATCCCCGCTATTCAGTAGATAAGACAGCAGATATTTCTCTATTAAAATTGAATTCGACGGCAAATATATTAACAAATAAAGTGAAGCCAGCATGCATAGCGCAGAATGCTGCAAGTGCTGATAGTGAATATACAGTTGCTGGTTGGGGCTATGTAGAATCGAATCAGTTAGCGGATACTTTAAGATCGACACAGTTGGTTTCTGTGGAAACTGAAAACTGTAAATATTATGGAGAAGAACTGCGAGAGGATGAACTAATTTGTGCACGTCCAAAACCAAACTTTGGAGATGTTTGCGAATGTGATTCTGGCGGTCCGTTATTTAAAAAACATCCAAAGTTTGCTAATTGCCTTTTTGAAATTTTTGGCGTTGTTACTAGTGGAGATAATTGCCAAAAAAAGAATTCACATACGCGACACACCAGAGTTTTCTATTATCGTGATTGGATTGAGAGTGTAGTATGGCCAACAAATAATAATTAAATTTCTTTGTTTCTTAAGAAAGAATTAGAATTTAGAATAAACTTAATTGTCAACGTCATTGTCACTGACAATGTTAGAATTTCATATTTTTTGTAATATGTTTACTATGCACATAGCTCTTAAAAATTTAATTATGGTGACGGACATTATAGTTAAAGTTCACTTTATTTGCCTTTCATTAAGTTAAAAAAAAATGTTTAGCATAATATGTATGTTATCGCTTATCGAATATATACGTGCAGCGTTTTTCAGCACTAATAAACGAGTATTGCAGCTAACTTAACACTGTAGTAAGCAGAATTTGCAGAGAAAATATATTGAAAAAATTGTGTGTATAGCATGTAAAAACAAAGTTTTGTTTTTGTTCCATTACGATTGCAAATTGATAACGCGCCGCGTAAATCACATAGCAAAAATCACAACAACAAAAATCGTACAAAAAGAGAAACAAACGCTAAAAATGTTGCTGCCCAAAAAAGACGTTGCTGTTGACTAATAACAAGAGCGCGCGTGTGTGTATGCGTGTGCATGTGCATGTGTGTGTGTGTATACGCATGTATGTGTGTGAAGTGCAGAAATGTTTTCCAGCGTTGGCAGCCATGGAATTAGCGTTGGCATTGCCTCCACCGTGCAGGACAGCGATGGCTATGACTTCACAAAGGACGAGAATGCGGCCCGTTGGCGTGGGCTATTTATACAATCGCTGCGCAAGGTACTGGAGCAGGTGAATCCGCGTGTAACAGCCAAAGAAGATGCTTTGCTGTATGTGGAGCATCTGTGTGTGCGCCTCTTGGCCAAGCTGTGTGCCAAACCCTTGCCGCATTCAGTGCAAGATGTGGAAGTAAAAGTGATCAAATCATTTCCATCGCCTCTCGATCAGCGCGCTCTCAAGGAGATCAACGAGCTTATTAATTCGAAGAAACGCAAATGTTTACTACCAACAGAACGTGTACATACGTTGCTGCAGAAGGATGTTCTTCAGTATAAGATTGATAGCTCTGTGTCGGCCTACCTAGTCGCTGTGCTGGAGTGTATTTCCTCTGACATATTGAGAACAGCCGCCGACTATGTCTGCCGTATAGCGCACAGCGAAATTGTTAAGGAGGACATCGAAGTGGTCTTGAACGCGGATGGCATGATACTAGATATGCTGAACAGTAGCGGCGAGGAGCTCAAGTGCAATGTTCTGCCCAGTCCGTTGTCTTTGCCCGCGCAACGAGCAAGCGCCACATATGAGGAGACGGTAAAAGAGCTTATCAATGATGAGAAACAATATCAAAGGGATTTGCATATGATTATTCGTGTCTTTCGTGAAGAGTTGGTGAAGATAGCGCGAGATCCAAAGGAGCTTGAACCAATATTTTCCAACATTATGGACATATACGAGGTGACTGTGACGCTGCTTGGCTCCCTAGAGGATGTGATTGAGATGTCACAGGAGCAGAATGCACCTTGCGTGGCAAGTTGTTTCGAAGAACTAGCGGAGGCCGAGGAGTTCGATGTGTATAAGAAGTATGCGCACGACGTAACATCGCTGGCATCACGGGATGCACTTAACAATCTGCTCTCCAAACCAGATGCATTGTCGTTAATGTCAGCAGGTCATGGCTTTCGAGAGGCAGTCAAGTATTATTTGCCTAAACTGCTACTGGTGCCCATTTGCCATGCATTTCTCTATTTTGATTATATCAAACATTTGATGGATCTCAGTACATCACAGGATGACATTGAGAGTTTTGCCCAGGTGCAAGGACTCTTGCATCCACTGCACTGCGATCTCGAGAAAGTGATGGCCAATCTGTCGAAGGAGCGACTTTTGCCGGTCAGCGGTCGCGTGCGTAGGCAAATGGCCATTGAGCGCACACGTGAGCTGCAGCTCAAAGTGGAGCACTGGGATGATAAGGATGTGGGTCTCAATTGTAACGAGTTTATAAGAGGTAAGTGGTGGCTATTTTTCAATGAAGAGTTAACTAATATGAATCGTATTTCACAGAGGACGCTCTCAGCAAACTCGGCTCAGGCAAACGTATCTGGAGTGAACGTAAGGTGTTCCTTTTTGATGGTTTGATGGTGCTCTGCAAAGCGAATACGAAAAAGCAAACCCCTTCGGCTGGTGCCACTGCATATGATTTTCGTTTGAAAGAGAAGTTCTTTATGCGTCGCGTCGAGATCAATGATCGTGCGGATACGGAAGAGCTAAAGCATAGCTTTGAGCTAATCACACGTATGCATCCTGCTATTGTTTTGTCGGCTAAAAGTGCACAACATAAAAGTGATTGGATGGCCGATTTGATAATGGTGAACACGAAGTCAATGTTGGATCGCATATTGGATAGCATACTTCAAGATATTGAGCGCAAGCATCCGTTGCGTATGCCCAGCCCAGAGATCTACAAATTTGCTGTGCCCGACAGCGCAGAGAATATTGTGCTGGAAGAGCGGGACAGTGGTGTGGTACCAATGATTAAGGGCGCTACTCTGTGCAAACTGATCGAACGACTAACTTATCACATCTATGCGGATCCCACGTTTGTGCGCACCTTCCTAACCACATATCGGTATTTTTGTTCGCCTCAGCAGTTGCTTACACTGCTAATGGAACGTTTCGAAATACCTGAGCCTAGTTTGGTCTATCAAGAGCAACAACAGCAGTCAAATAATATAAGCAGCAATGCCAATGCGGATCTCGATAAGGACGCCGTTATGGCGGCTGCCACAACGGTGGATAGCGATAAAATGCTAAAGAACTCGCAACGCGAGGATTGGAAACGGTATCGCAAGGAGTTTGTGCAGCCGGTACAATTCCGTGTGCTAAATGTGTTAAGGCACTGGGTGGATCATCATTTCTATGATTTTGAGAAGGACCCAACACTGCTGGCCAGACTGTTGCACTTTCTCAATGAAGTCAACAGCAAGTCCATGCGCAAATGGGTTGACTCGGTGCGCAAGATAGTCGATCGCAAGGTAAATCTATTCACTACAATCTTAGCTGTTATTAAATCCTTAATAGAAAAAAGCGGTCTCGTTTTGAACAGTATATCAAATATGTTCCATCTGATAATATTCATCATATAGGTAATTAACTACTATTACTTATGCTTTAAGGCTTGCAAATGTTATGGTAAATACGAAGTTAGATAGTGTATTTCACGATTTTTCTGTTGCCATTGGCCTGCGGATGCAATCTTATAAATATATATTTAATTTCAATAATTTCTTCTCTCTTCTGTAGAATAAACAAAGCAATAAGAAGATCGTCTATGCCTACGGTCATGATCCACCGCCCATCGAATATCATCTGAGTGTGCCTGATGATGAGATAACGTTGCTTACCCTACATCCTCTGGAGGTGGCGCGTCAGCTCACTTTACTAGAGTTTGAGATGTACAAAAACGTAAAGCCATCGGAACTGGTCGGCTCGCCGTGGACCAAAAAGGATAAAGAGTTGAAAAGTCCCAATCTGCTGAAGATAATGAAGCATACGACAAATGTGACACGTTGGATTGAGAGGTCTATAATGGAGGCAGAGAACTATGACGAACGTCTAGCCATCATGCAACGGGCCATTGAAGTGATGATGGTCATGCTGGAGCTAAACAATTTCAATGGCATTCTCTCGATAGTCGCTGCAATGGGTACAGCGGCTGTTTTTCGTTTGCGTGCCACATTCAATGGCCTCCCGGAGCGCCATCGAAAGTTCTTGGATGAATGTAGAGAGCTGAGTGAGGATCATTTAAAGAAATACCAGGAGCGTTTACGTTCCATTAATCCACCCTGTGTGCCATTCTTTGGTCGCTATCTCACAAATATATTGCATTTGGAGGAGGGCAATCCGGATCTATTGACCAACACAGAGCTCATAAATTTCTCAAAGCGGCGAAAGGTGTCGGAAATAATTGGCGAGATACAACAGTATCAGAATCAGCCTTACTGCCTCAACGAGGAGCCAACCATACGGCACTTTTTCGAACAGCTCGATCCTTTCAATGGGATGTCTGACAAGGAGATGTCCGATTACCTGTATAATGAGAGTCTGCGCATTGAGCCGCGCGCCTGTAAAACGGTACCGAAATTCGTAAGTCTGAAGAGTTACAAAACTTGGGCAATATTAATTAATAAAATTTTCTTTTTAGCCCCGCAAATGGCCAAACATTCCGCTCAAATCGCCAGGCATTAAACCACGGCGACAGAACCAAAATAACAACAGTAACAAGTTGTCTAGCAATACAACGGCTAGCGTGGATCCTCCTCCAACGGCAGAACCAGCAGCATCTACAATGACAGCAGTCAGCAGCAGCAGTATTGGAGATCAGAGTCCCCAGCATAATCCGCATGCCTATTCAGTTTTCGCTCCGGTCATCATACCGGAGCGTAATGGCGCGTACAGCTGGAGTGGCAATGCGTTGCAACAACGCACCACAGACAATGGTGAGGTGGCGCCGGCGCCACATCTGCCACGCAAGCCGGCAGCACACGTTTGGACACACAACAACAGCTATGCGCCAACGGAAGGATTTATTCCATCAGATCAACAGTTGCCATCAGCAACAGTCACCAACTGGACTATGTCCGATTGTTATGTGATTTCGGATGCGGATACGATGCCGCCATCGCCTCTGCCGAAGTTGATGATTAGTCCTCGGCATGAGACAACAGCGCCGTCGTTGCCACCAGCCAGCAATCGTTCGCCATTCCATGGACGCGCTGCACAAACGCAGTACAGTCCTACGCACAGCATAGCTAGCACGGTGACGCTGATTGGAGGCGGTGGTTTAGGGGATGTTAGTCCACAATTGGGTGGCTTCTACTACAACAGCGAACAAAGCCAGCAGCAGGGCCAGCAGCAACCGGGTGCGGTGCCCATATCACCACATGTGAATGTGCCAGCGGCCAATAGCATGGAGTATCGAGCTGTGCCGCCACCGTTGCCGCCGCGACGTAAGGAACGCACTGAAAGCTGTGCGGATACGGCACAGAAACGCCAAGCGCCTGATGCACCTACAGTAAGTCATAGAAATGTTCGATTAACGTTTAGCATATGAAGACTATCTATTTTTTTCCTTTACCAGCTACCTCCGCGGGATGGTGAGCTTAGTCCACCGCCCATACCCCCTCGACTCAACTATTCCATGGCAGCGGGCTATGGTCGTCAGCCCAAAGAGTTTGTAGGCAAAAGTAGCAGCTTGTTGTTGCCAAACACGAGCAGTATTATGATACGCCGTAATTCGGCAAAGCAACCATCGCTGGGCGTCAATGCGTCAGGTATCTCTAACAATAACAACAACAATAATGCAACAATTGGAGCGGGTAGTGAAGAGCCACAGAAACAGCTACAACTGCAGCAGCAGCAACCCCAACAACAACAACAACAACAATTGCAACAACCCCCACAGTCGATCTCGCCAGCCTTAAGCTCTTCGACAACCACATCACCAATGACACCTATGACGCCAATGTCACCGTACATTCCCAGCACTGTAGATGGTTCCACCAGCTACCCCCAACAGCAATACCAACTGCAGCAGCATCAAACTCGACATCGGCCGCAGCTAGCGCAAACTCAACAGCCAGTTGCTTGTGGGCAGCATAATTTTCACCAATTGCAGCATCTTTCGAATTCACATGCACATTCGCATCCACATACGCATCAGCATCCCTCACATCACCCGAACAGACGCTCGTCCCCAAAGGAATTTTTTCCTATTGCCACGAGCCATGATGGCACACCCAAACTTCCACCAAAACCTAGTCTAAGCGCAAACTTCTACAACAATCCAGGTAAGTGGTGATAATTTTACAATGATGCCTATTTAAGTGTATATAAACTTTGCAATATCTTTGCAGATAAAGGTACGATGTTTCTTTACCCAAGTACAAACCAAGAATAATATTTATTGCCTAGCGATGTGTGATAGGACAAAAATAAAAACAAAATAGAAGAGATACCACAAAGAGAGATAGGGAAAAGGTAAAACATGGCATCAAGTGCATAGAAAATAGAAAATATAATGTTATAGATACAGTAAACAAAATGTATATGTATGTGTATTCAATATATAGTATGGACCGAGTTAAATGCGACGATTTTTATTATTCGAAACTAAAAAAAAATTAAAAGAAAGTCAACAAAAATCAAATAAAATCCGAAATTGAAAGAAAAGTGTATGTTATAATAATTTAGATTATAAGAAATTGTAAATATCGAGAACATTATATTGATTGTAGCCCGTAAAAACAATAAAGTATAACACTATTGTTAGACATTCGAATTGGTCGTTATTTTTTTATACCCTGAGCCCATTGAAAATGGGAAATCAGGGTATAATGGTTTTGTGAAAATGTATGTAACAGGCAGAAGGAGGCGTGCCACACCCCATAAAGTATATATATTCTTGATCAGCGCGACAAGACGAGTCGATATAGCCCTGTCCGTCTGTCCGTCCGTCCGTCCGTCCGTCTGTCCGTCCGTCTGTCCGTCCGTCCGTCCGTCCGTGTGAACGCCGAGATATTTTTAAGTACGCAACGTAGAGACTTGAAATTTTACATGAATACTCGATAATACCATACGCTGCACAAGTTTATAAAATTTTTCCGATAACTCATTCCATTTCGATTTTATGAGCATTTATCGATAATTTTAATGTGTTTTTAAGGCGTGGTTGGTACATCGTTTGAGCTAGAGATTTCAAATTTGCTGTGTAGTTGCGTGCAATGAATACGGAAATTACGGAATCTTTAGATTTTGGATGCCACGCCTCATTCGCCCCCAATAGCCCCCTATTTGTAAAAAGCGCAAATCAAATACTAAAGACTTGTGCTTTGGCACATACATACATATGGATGCCATCAATAAGTTGTGAAAGTTTGATGCAATTAGTCCATCGCTAAGAAAAGTTATTAAGCAATTAAGTTTCCATAGTAATGCCTACATTGCAGCCCAAGCGCAGTCGCTGCGTCAACTGCGCAGTTGGCAGAGCGCGCGCTTATGCTTGAGTGCATATATGTGTGTGTATGTGTTGTTTATATGCATGCATAAAAGATGCGTAGAATGATTTGATATTTGGCTCTTCACAGGGCTCAGGGTATCCCCTAGTCGAGCAGTCTCGACTAGAGCACTCTTACTTGTTTCTTTTGTTTTTTGTTGCATTTCCCAATTAGATTATCTGAAAATTTCAAACTTATTTTATCTACTTCGCAAAATGTGTCGATTCGATAAGAGCTTGCCAAAACATTGACCTGTAAATTTATTAAGTATCCTATTTGTTTCTTGTTCATTTGCATAAGTATATTGGACCTAAACTGGTATATGATTCTTCCACTGACTCGGCGATTAAATTTTATGTTCAAAAGTTTAAGTTTTTAAGCATTGGAAATTTAATTTTCCTTGAATCTGGGTACAAAAGTAAGTATAACAACAATAGTAGGCGCGCCCGACTAAGATCTGAGCCTACCAAAGAAAAAAAAGTAAGAGTGCTCTACTCGAGCTTGCCCGACTAAGAGATACCCTGAAACCTGCACACATACTGTCACATACACGTTAAACATATAAGCATGCGCTCTACTCACTGCGCTGTTAAAGTAGCGAATGCGCCCGTACTGAGGTGAGGTATGGCCTATACTATGGGAACTTAATTGAATTAATGATCATCATTTGTGTGTATTTTGCAAAGCTCAGGTTTCCTATTTTCACGAATTTAAAGGTAAATGCCTGACGGGAAACATAAAAATCACAAAAATTGTTATTTACATTCAACACATTGATGTCTTTAAACTAACTTTGCATCTTTTTAAGAGTATAACTTACAACATATTTTAAATCTCTTCAATGCAAAATCTAAGCTTGTTTTGAATGTGTTTTTATTCTAAGCAAATTATATGAAATGTCCATGATGGTATTCTTAAAGAATATGGGTTGAACGGCCTTGTCCAAACGACAAAAACTCCAAAACTGTGTCATTAAACAGCTGTCAAAGAAAAAAAAAATTAAATAAATAAACCAACACAGGTGACCGGTGACCGGAACACCTGCTATTAAATGGACCATAAAATAGTTGAAAGGTACGCTGAGAGGTCGTCTATTGGTTTGAATTGTAAATAGGTCGAAGGCAGGTAACTAGGAAAGCCCCATGTCTAGAGTTTGGCATAGGCTAAGGGGCATAGCGAAAGAGGGCTAATTAATGCCGATTTAGCTAATTGTTGTCGATGTTGTGTATTGCAATTAAATCATATAACAGCAGCAACGACAACTGTTTATTTCCTTTCGCTTTTCAGCGAACGTCGATGACGTCGCTCAAACGCTTCCTGAAATTTTGATGATTGCCCCATAACTGGTTATTCGTGCATTCCTGAGACATTTTTACTTTATATTTGCAGCGAAACGGGAAGGCGGGTTTTTGAATTTGGCTTATTGCTCACGACTGATACCCTCATCAAGACCAAAAATGTAATTTAACCAGCTACCAATTCTCGTAATTAAAAAACATTGGTTGAGCTAACTTAAAGAATACTTTCTTCAAAGATTTGAGTGAGAAGTTTTTTTATTTTCCAAAAATGAATAATATTTGTTTTAAATAAATACATAAAGTTATGTATTTCTAGATTTGAAGATTGCAAATAAAAACATTAAAAAAAAATATTTCTTTACAAATATATGTAAGTGATAAAAAACGCTCTAGCAAGTATATTTATATATTTATATATATATTAGATTGATTGTGTAGACAATTGAGAAATTTGTTGTTTCTAATTTCCCTTTTATTTATAGAGAAATTGACAAGGTGAGAGTCAAGGCCGTTGGCCAAGATCAGTTCCTTAAATTTTGCCTGCAGAGTACAAATTTGAACTAAATTGATCGAAATAGTATATATAAATATATTTGTATATAATATAATATAAATAGGAAAGGCCAATTACACCTCTCTCATTCGACTTTTACTGAAGTCTCGACCAACTTCTTTACAGGACTGACCATTCTTATAAATGAGACCTACGACAACTATTTTCTCGCCCTCTTCATTACTCTTCATAATAATACTATTAACATATCACGTTTCATTTGCGCAATTAACGCGTTAAAGCATTCTATGAATACATAAGCATATATATTGTATTTAAGAAGAAGATGAAGAAAACACCCACAGCAATTGCTAAAATTACTCAATGAAATTTGCATTTAATTTGTCTTTGATTGCAGCTAATGAGAGAGAAATCTCTGTCGACAAAAATTCTCACATAATTAGCTTCTAAATTGGTCAACTGCATAATTGTATTACATGTATACTCAATTCGCAATCCAACGAAAATACCCCTAATAGCACATCACATAGTGTATCTATAATTCTCGCAATTTCAATTTATAACTATCATTTTTGCTTGGCATAATACTTATTATTGATAATTGAAAATAAAACATCTTAAACAAAATAAATATCTTGACCTTTGGCTAAAGACCTTGTAAATTACTCGAGAGTCCTTTCAGAAATTGTTTCAGAGACTCTTTATTAACACTTTTTAAAGGGTCAATAATTTAGAATATTTATACAATCGCAATAACTGACGAAAAAAAATTAATGCGAATATACATTCGAATTCGCATATTTATACAAATATTGTGTTTATATTTAATAAGTACGGTTTCTTTCATTCAATTAAATTCAATCATTACTATTATTATTATTCAATATGGTTAGTTTAAATATATTAAAATAGATCTGATAGATCTGCATTCTCATTTCCAACTACTAGGTATTTCTAGTATATGTTTCTCTTTTAATATCTAAATGTCATCAATAATTTCATGGAGAACACAGATTAAAATAACAAAGATCTAATGGAACTCGAAGATATTACTTTTTTTTTTGAATTCCTAAACATTTTAGAATTTGTTCTTCAACTATCATTTATAGGTACAATGCGAAGCACAAAAAGTTTTGCGATCTACTTCAACCAAGGAAACTCCTACCAAATTGGCACTTTTTATACCCTGAGCCCATTGAAAATGGGAAATCAGGGTATAATGGTTTTGTGAAAATGTATGTAACAGGCAGAAGGAGGCGTGCCACACCCCATAAAGTATATATATTCTTGATCAGCGCGACAAGACGAGTCGATATAGCCCTGTCCGTCTGTCCGTCCGTCCGTCCGTCCGTCAGTCC